>BBSZ01004492.1:0-22099 GCA_000981365.1 Subanguina moxae | reverse complement strand
GAAAAAATAAAATTACGACAATTGTTAAATTACATCAGAAATCCAGCAAAAAAGAACAGGGGGGACCAAGGCAATTTTTGAAAATTTTGCGGAAAACAACAACAGGGGGGACCAAGGCATATTTTTTGCGGCGGTCCACCGAACACATATAGAGCCAGTCGCTTGAAATAATTTTCATAATGTTGCCTAAAATAGTTGAATTATGATACGAGAAAAGGACGAAAAATAAGCGAGCACCCTCTAATGAGCGGGCATCCCTCTAATAAGCGGGCCCCCTAGCGAAGGGTCGAAAAATAAGCGGGCATGCCCGCTTAATAGAGTAAATACGGTACTTTGATCTGAGCGACGACTTTATATTAGATTTAAAAATGTGCAAAAGTGTGTGTTGTTGTGTATTTGCATTCCAAAAGCCAGGCCGATATGGTTGCTTCTTCAGCCAAAAGTTTCTCCTTGTAACCACTAAAAGTGTCTAATGTGCGCTTTCAATAGTCTCTCCTGCTGCTGCAAGGGGATGAGCGGATGGTTGAGTGTAAGGACACTTGGCTGGTCAGTCCACTCTCCTTAACTCAACAATTATCACTGTATATACTTCTTTGTTGGCTTATTGAGTGACCCATTGCACAATTTATACTTATTCTTTAAGCTAATGCTTGTCATCCACAACACGGCATTTGAACTCTGCACGCAACACCAAACCATTTCTTTGTCTTCTGACTTATATTCGGTCTTGCCATAGGATGAATATGCACAATATTCAACTCCTCTCCACTTGTGCTCAACAGTTGAAAAGGCGGAGGAGGAGAAGTTTGTCCAGGACCATGGGTCTTATTCTCGTCTTATGCATTACTGGAATCGGCTCAGCTGATTTTGTGGGTGGTCAAAATCCTTGGGCAGGTAATTAAAATTTTACAAAGCCATTTTTGGTGGCCGAGGCGGAAAGAGCTCAAAAAATTACTGACTTAGCTTTTTTTTAATTACAGTCGATGCTTGAGTTAAAAACACCCAGAGGCCCATAAAGAGCTGTCCTAAAATGGAGCGTGCCTATATCGAGCCCTGTTGACGCAAATACACAGTAGTTGGCCTTAGAGTGAGAGCTTTAGGGACACCCCACTGTATTGCAGTCAATCCTCGATAATCCAGCACCCCAAAGGACCACGCTCCCACTACCCATTTATCTAAAATAACTACTCAACCAAATTTTATTGGGAAGAAGGGCTGTATAAGGGAGCGTAAAAAATACTTATCAGAATAAGGGCTCAAAATTCTAGAGGATGCTCGCTATTGTCTGTGTCTTGTCTGTGGCTACAAGCAACACTGAAAAGTCTAGCAATTACCGTATTCTTTCCAACAGAACCACACCCTCCTAATTCAAAATCGTGTTTTTGGCATTGTGTTTTTGGCCTACTTTTCCCAAACAAGTCTTAGGCAAGTTACCACCCAATTTATAGCCACAACAATAAGCTACAATTTGAGTGGTAACTTGCTTGGGAGCTGTCTCCAAAAAGTAGGCCAAAAACACAATGCCAAAAACACGATTTTGAATTAGGGGTGTGGTCCTATTAGAGAGAATACGTTGAGTTTAAAATGTTTTGTACCACTTTGACCTTAGTCTTCTGTGGTTTCTATTGGAGGCCAAAATATGGCAGTCCAAATCGCAAATGGAGAGGTGTTAACATTTGACCGTGATCGTAAAAGTCTAGCCATAGAGTCAAATACTCGAATAATCTGAAAAATTCAGGCCAATCTAGCAATAATGCAGTCCGACCTAAACCGTCAAATTTCTCTCCAGTATTAAAGGTGGGTGGAATTGCATATTCTAGCTCCTACCATGTAATAATTTCAGGTGGACTCTTTTGAAGGCTATTTGCCGGAGAATGCAGATGTAGGTACTACGGTGAGGATAGGTCCTTCCATGCGCTCAGACTCCCTTCAAATACTGGTAGATGACCAGGACTTGGTGGGTCATTTACCAACTCAAATATAGGCAACTTAGTCAAGTTTGCAGAAGCCAGGAATGCCTCCAGCCATCTACCAGTACATATTGACTGGCTATGGAGCAGAGAAGTTTGCAGTTGACCAAAGAGGTTTTCTCTTCCTCAATTCTGCCGAAGGAATAGATGCGGACACAAGCTCGTCCACATTCTTGCTGCATGTGCTGGCAAGAGAGGTGGACACCATTCCTATGCGCTCTAGTGACCCCATCACACTCACCATCCATATTGTGGATGTGAATGACAACCCACCTACCTTTGCTCATGAATGGTATGCAGCCAATGTTTCTGCTGGAGTTACACAAGTAATTTGCGGGCAACATACAAAAAAAATTTAATAGATTATTGAAGGGCATGGAAAGGACAATTATGAAGCTGGAAGCCAAGGACATTGATGCAGGTAATACATTTGAGTTGGCCATTTTCGGAATGGACTAATTATACAGTCGAACTGGCACCCCTAATTAAAAAAAATGTGTTTGTGGCATTGTGTTTTTGACCTATGTTTTGCTGGTGTCTTCTGGGCATGTTATATACCAAAATTTAGCTTAGATTCTAGGCTACGTTTTGGTATATAACATGCCCAGAAGACACCAGCAAAACATTGGTCAAAAACACAATGCCACAAACACATTTTTTTGAATTAGGGGTGCCAGTTTAACGAGGTTCGACTGTAGGGTAAATAAAATAATCGGTACTCACGGGTTATCCGCCCACATTTTAGAAAGGTTTCAAGTCGTTGTTAATCGACGTCTTTTACACTCTTAGACACACAACTAAGTCTTAGGTTTAGGGTAGGCCAGGGTAGGTTAGCTGAGACCAGTTAGGCTTAGGGTAAGCCAGCCTAGGTTAGGGAAGACCCCAGGTACTACTAAACTCAGGCATAGCCGTCTTCAAATTGAGAAATGACTGTATTTCCACATATTTTCACCACTTCAGCACTTTATTTTTGAGGTCGCTTTGCACAAATCAACTATAGAATAATTGATGTGAAGGGCGGTCTGCCGACCTCCTTCCGATACCACTCCAACACCCATGAACTCAAGGCGGTCGGTCCTTTGGTGGCTAACCAAAAGTATGCTGGACCAACAATTTAGTTTGTGCCTTAAATAAAGCCAATTTATAGATATCAAGTGAGTATAGAAGCAGTGGATGGAGGTGGCCTTGTGGGCAGAACAGGGGTATTTGTGCATGCAGTGCCAGAGCAGCCGGCAGCAGCTTGGCCAGCAGCTAACATGCAAGTGACCCCTATGTATGCAGTGCCAGCTGGCACCACTCTTAGCACTTACAACCGAAGAATCCCGAGTTTTCCGGCAGCTAGTATGATTGAAGGTTAGCAGATCATCTCCGACTCATTGCAACTTTGCATTTAGAGCCGACTGAGAAGCTGGAGGCGTTTGTGGAAAGGCTGAATGAAGCAACACCAGCCAACTCTATTGTCTTTAATCTTGGGGTAATGACGACCAGAGTGTTGCCTAATATACATCAGTTATTGTGTTTAGGACGAAAAAACTAGAGGAATGAAATATTTCCGAATTGTGGACGGCAATGAGGATGGCAAATTTGCTATGAATGAAGAAACGTGAGTCTCTTCTTTTGAGCTGATTTAGACATAGAAATGTGGGCGATCGAAACCTATCCGCAATGCATTTGGTGGAGCCAAAAGGGTGTCATCCATAACGAAGTGCTTCCTCACAATTAAACAGTCACTGCTGAGCTCAACTGGAGCGTGTGAACCAGGCTATTGAAGAAAGTGATCGGAATAATCGCCATAAAGTGCTGCTCCTCCACGACAATGACCATCCTCACACAGCAAACATGACAAAAGCCAAATTGGAAGAGCTAGGCTGGGAAGTTCTCGTCCATCCTCCATACTCTCTGGACTAAACCTCTTCGGATTTTCTTCTCTTTCCGGCAATGTTGCGAATTTAAGCTGTAGAGAAAATATCCTAATACTTATTCACCCATATATAAAATTTATGCAAAAAAATTTTTTAGAGGCACAGTGACCACAGTGTCCAGCTTCGATCGTGAAGAAAAAGACATCTACACCTTGTCCATCGAAGCCAGGTCCAAACAGCCGGACCAATTGCTCTACTACACTCTGCTCCAAGTCTACATCACTGATGCTAACGACAACGCGCCTGAATTCCAGGGAGGACAGCCCATCAAACTCAATTTAAAGTTTGATGACTTGAGTCCACTTGGTCCTCATTGGAAAATAGGCAAAGTGCTTGTGAGAGACAAGGACAAGGATGAAAATGGGCGAATTTCTCTAAGGATCTTAGAGCCCCTTGACCAACTCTTTTCCATTGAACACAACGGAGATTTGAGCATCAATGGAGAATTGACGAGCCAGCATTTGGGAGAGCACAAACTCACTGTCATAGGTAAGTGTGGCAGAGGGATACCGTATTCTGTCTAATTGAACCACACCCCTAATTCAAAATCGTGTTTTTGGCATTGTGTTTTCAACCTAGTTTTTGGAGACAACTCCCAAGCAAGTTACCACTCAAATTGTAGCTTATTTTTTTTGCTATAAATTGGGTGGTAACTTGCCCAAGACTTGTTTGCAAAAATTAGGCCAAAAACTGTTGTGGCGGCAGATATTTAAATTGCTTCTTGTCTTGACACGACTGTGTTGTTTGTTTGTCGTGTCAATCAAGTGTTAGTGAGTGGTAGTTAGTTCGTTTTAATTATTGTGGTGTTATTTATTGTCTCCGTTGTTGTATCGTATAAATAAAGTTCTCTGAACTTATTTTTCTATATTAAGTTACAATAATAACGCAATGCCAAAAACACGATTTTGAATTAGTGGGGTGTGGTTCTATTAGAGAGAATACGGTAATTGCTAAACTTTTCACTGTTGCTTGTAGCCACAGACAATGGCGAGCCTCCTCTGGAATCTCGAGCCCTTATTCTGATAAGTATTGAAGGGGATCCATCTCGTCTGCCTCCACTGGCTTCCACTCCACTGCCCACTATTGCAGCTGGCTTCAAGCCAGCCATTTATTCCAACAGTGTGTCGGAGTCAGGCTCTGCAGCGGCTTCATCTGCTGCCGCTTCCTCTTCCTCGTCTGTGGATTATGAGAGTGGACAGGGAGACTCAAGAAGGAATAGTGTGGAGAAAGCTATGGCTTTTTTTAGCAGAGCTACTTTGCCACCCTCAAACAGCAACTCAAATACAGGTTTTTATTCAAGCTTTTACTCATACCTCCTCTTTCTCTGGCTCATGTAATTTGATCTCAGCTGCTCCTCCATTTACAAGGATAGATCCGAGAACAGGGTCATTCCAGTCGATCCTAAGCAGCACCACCAACAATGGCATTCCCATTCCAATATACTCTCCTTCTCCATCCCTAGCCAGTCCCACTACCCCTTACTACACCTCATCTGTTGCGCCATCTGTGCGTCTAGCCCCCACCTTTACTACTCCACTTATGACGGTTGTAGTGGAAGAGAATGAAGAAGACCTGGAACTGTGCACTTTAGAAGCCAAGTATCCAGATGGACAGTCAGGCTCAGTCACCTACATCATGCAGGCTAGAAAATTAGAAAGAAATTTATGATAAATGGCTGATCCAGTTATTTGCAGGCTGGAGATGAGACTTTGTTTAGTCTGAACAATCATACCGGCAAACTCACTCTGCTTAAAGCACTTGATGCAGAAGCAGAACAAACTTATTCTCTCAAATTCACAACCTTGGAGAGCATGGACAATGAGGCACTCGGCTTGTCTGTTGACCCTAGTCAGCCCCATTCAGCCACTGTAATTGTGCAGGTGATCGACGTCAACGATTGGATACCCAACTTTGAGCAAGACCAATACCAATTCAAAATCATTGACAGGGCAGAGCCGGACACTGTGGTTGGCCAAGTCACAGCATACGGTTGGTATACACATACAAGCAAACATTTCATTTGGTCGTGCTAACATACTGAAAGGAATGTCGGGATGGGGAAATTATCTTTTTGGCCCTCTAAAATTGGTCAAAGAAAAATGTTTTGCCGTGAAGGAACAAGGTAGACAACCCTTTGATCGGTATTTTTAGACCCGGCCATACAACTAAGCCTTAGGCATAGGGTAGGCCGGCGTACGTTAGCTGAGACCCCAGGTGCTACACATAGGCATACAACTAAGCCTTAGGCATAGGGTAGGCCAGCATAAGTTAGCTGAGACCCCAGGTGCTACACATAGGCATACAACTAAGCCTTAGGTATAGGGTAGGCCAGCCAAGGTTAGCCGAGACTCAGCCTATACCCTGTTTGACCTAAGTCTAGTGGTTCATGGCTAACAAGTAATTTGGGACCCGGGGCGAGTTGGATGTTGTCCGGTCAATATACCTGGAAAACCCAAGTAAACCCCTTTTTTGTAGGAGGGTTATCATACAGCAGTACGAAATGACTGATAGTTGGTTCAGCTCGTAAAATTATGGGTGGCGTTAGAATCATAAAAGTGTAAGAAGAACAAAGCAAACAACAAACTGTCTACTAATTTAGACCAAGACGCAAAAGCTCCAAACAATAAAATACGGTACACGATTTTGAACACAGATGGACTGGAGCTGTTGTTTAGTATTGATGGTGCAACAGGCATGATTAAATTGGCCAGAGATGCGAGTGGCTTCAGCGGAAAGAGATTGGAGGTGAGAGTTTTGCAACAGCAAGGTTGTTTACAACAACAATACATGCTGTTTAGTTGAAAGTGGAAGCCAAGGATGAGGGAGAAGTGCAGCAATCCACCCAGACAGTAGTGGTGGTAGAGGTGGAGACAAGTGCTCCACACCCAACACAACCATTGCCTATTGAGGATGGAAGGGATGAAATTGGTGGTTTGGAGAGTGGCCAGCCGCCTCTTAGCAGCACTGAAAAAGCCGATTCACCTGCACAACAAGGCAGTCTGAAGTTTTCGTCAAGAAGTTACAAGTAAGTTTGCCTTTGAAAGGCCCTGTATAAGCCTCTGCATGTTAACCTTAACCAACTCGCAGTGCCTCGATCACAGAAGGCTCTCGAGCACCAGCATTTGTCAAAACACTTGAGCTGCTCAACAAACCAGCAGATGTTCGTTTTATCCAATGCTCCATTGCCTCAGGCAACTACCGCAGTGCTTTCCATGTGCCTTTGAATGCAGATGGGAATTGTGAGCTGAGAACCATGTTCGAGTTGGATCGTGAAGTGGTGGAGCGTAAGCGTAAGACAATCTCGCGATAAATTCATCAAAAGTCTTTCAGGTTATCTACTGAATGTGAGTGTGCAGCATGGACTTCACACAGACTCGGCTCTTGTCTCTGTGCACGTGCTCGACCAAAACGACAACTCCCCCAAATTCATATATCCCACCATGTCGCCATCCAACGGACTAGACTTGGCCGGCTACTTCACCGCCATTTCCTCCACTGCTCGAGCCAACACCAAAGTTTTGCAGGTCAAGGCTCAGGATGCGGATTTGGGCGACAACGGCTTGGTGCACTACGAACTAGATCCCACCTCTGCAGATGCCAAATACTTCACGGTCGACAGAGACACTGGTCAAATAGTCACCCGGAAGAGAATGCAAGAAGTGGCTGCCAAGGGTCACAAGTCCCACTTTGATGTCCGCATTCTGGCTTGTGACAGTCCAACCAGCAGTGAGGAGCGGATGTGTTCTAAAACACAGGTGTTTGTCAACCTGATTGGAGACCAACACCGATTTGTCACGGTGGTCCGAGGGGCCAAGCCAAGGATGGTCAAAGAGCATCTAGAGGAGATAGCAAAAGGACTGCGACAATTCACTGGACTGTGCAGCTGGCTGGAGGTGGAGAGAATGGCCGAGGGAGAGTCCAGCAAACCGTCTGCTGATAACGTTATTCTTGGCTTTGCAGGCCGTAGTGCTGGAGCAGAGCCAGTCAACAAACTCTACTGGTATGCGGCAAACCCATCCACCAAGAAGATCTGCAGGAGACAGGAATTTAGGTGGGGCATCGTATAAAAACCCCCTTTTCTAACATAAACAACAATCGCTTTCAGCAAACAGCTGTTCAACTCAACAGCGAGAGAAGGACTAGCCAGTAAATTGCAGCAATGGTTTACACTAGAAGAGATAAGACCAGTAGTCAGCTCAGATGCAGCAGATGGCTTTGAGCTATATGAAGACGATGCAAGTTGGCTTCCCATCGACTGGAAGAATGCCTCCACTGTCCTCATCCTCATCTCTATTGGAGTTGCGATTGTTGCCGTCTTTGCTTTGTGTACCATCCTCCTGTTTCGTGCAAAACACAAAAGCAGCCTTAAAAGAGGGAGGAGCATGGTACGCAATTACCCCAACGTGTATCCCAAATTCAACGACAATGTATATTTGCCTAACTTGGGCACTGGTGTTCACTTCATAGGCAACCCCATTGGAACTGAAGAGAGAACGAATAAGTTCTATGAAACACAGGTTGTACATTTTATCGTTCCAAAACAGTAATTTCAAAGTTCTGCAAAGAAAGGCCGCAGTTGCCCACCACTTTTAATTTCTAATTATGGTATGTGCTTCATCAAACAGAGTGTTTGGTGTCATTTGAAAGCCCTTTTTCTCCTCTTTTATTTGATATAAAATGTACCTCGCATATTTATTAAACCTATTTTTAGAAATGAGCGATTTAAGACCGGTGACTTTCAAATTGGACTCGGGACGATGGAGAATGGCTGCAGAACACAGATGATCACACCGCGATGGATTGCTCTGTTTGGCCAGAATTGAACAAAAGGTATGCTCAAAGCTTCACAGAACAATGAACCAAATTCGATGGACCAGCTTATCGGGAAATGCTCCGGTCGAAAGTGCTTTGGTTTAGTACCTTCGGCTCCTACAAACTGGAACTTCTTCTCATCGAGCTGGCCAAGCTCAGGAGTGGATTTGACAGAGCTTTTCGGATGCAATGATCTTCGACACTCATTGGACTGAGGACGACGGATGATGACTTGCGAACTCAGCTGATCTCACCGTGATGGACTACTTCTTTTGGACGGGACTGAAGAAAAAGGTATGCTCAAAGGCTCACAGAACAATCGTGGAGCTGTAAAATTCGTTGCAGAGAGAATGACGCCACTTTCCGCTTGACATGATCCAAATAGCGATTGACAACTTCCCACAAGGGTCAAGAAAATGTATTGCATCTAATGATGGTCATTTTGTATAGTTGTTGTCTGAATAAAGCCATATGCCATTTTGTAGAGGAAGAAAAGGGCTTTCAAATGACACCGAAGACTCTGTTTGATAGAGCACATACCATAATTAGAAATCAGATTTTAAAAGTGGTCGCCAACTGTTGGTTTATCCGGTATTACCCTAGTTGGAGGATGTGCAAATCTCAAGGGTCCCAACCATAGCACAATCTTTTAAGCTACAAAACTAATTCTGCTGAAATTAGACTCTTGAGGCTTCCAAAAAAGGCCCCAGCTGGGGACATTCCACCCTCGCTATAAGGAAGCTCAAAGGTTATTGTTTACTTACTATCAAATTTAAGATGCTTGAGCTGCCCATAAGTGACGAAGACTTCACTCTACTAAAAAGCAACAATCGAAATGTGGGGAGCAGAAATGGTGTTGGATATGGTCGTGCCAGTCACCTGCAAAACACCAGCCATCACTACAACCACGATGTAGGCAGTGGGAACTTGTCTTCCATGCACCAATTCAGAAACACCCAAGACCAATCATTTTACGGTACTGGAGGAGCGAGTGGTAATGGAAGTGGGGTACCCAATAGGGTGGTTAGAGGAGGAGCAGCCATGACAAACAGGTCTATTTATGCTTCCCAAAGACACCTCCAAGACGACTGTGACTTTTCTATAGAGGAAAACATGTACGCCATTAACTCTCCCCTGAACAGCAGTCGATTAATGGACCAGCAGAATCCCTCAAAGTAGGCGTCTAGGGTTGATAGCAATCCACTTTATTCACATCTTATTTTAGACTGGTGTTCTAAGAAATGGACCAAACTAGAGAATCGCCCTGGATAATTGCTCATGTAAATTTTATAATACACTGAATGTTTGTACATATTTCGCGACAGTCCATCCTTGTTATAAGGTAGCTCAAAGGTCCGGCCAAACACTGTCCTCATCTGTTATTCTCTGTTCTCCTCAACCCAAGGCTGAAAATCAGAACAAAAGAGAAAACGACTCAAATTGAAATTCCCGTCAAATTAGTCATTTACCCGGTCGATTTTTTTATGCTTAATTCTCTCGGCTGTTTAACAACAAGTTTTTCTAATTTTTTGTCCAGTGTGTAGCCCTGGATGTGTTCTTTCTAATGCAGTATCAGTCGATTCAATGTTGCTGAAAAAAGCAGGAAAAAAAGGTATTTGAATGTATTAAAGAATTATTTTCCTAATAGATCTTTTTCTCCTGCTTTTTTTAGTGACATTCAGTCGACTAATAGGGCATTAGAAAGAACACATCCAGGGCTACACACTGGACAAAAAAAGTTGAAAAACTTGTTGCAAAACAGCCGAGACAATTACCGTATTCTCTCTAATAGAACCACACCCTACTAATTCAAAATCGTGTTTTTGGCATTGTGTTATTGTTGTAACTTAATATAGAATAAGGGAGCGCGACGTAAGTTCAGAGAACTTTATTTATACGATACAACAACGGAGACAATAAATAACACCACAATAATTATAACGAACTAACTACCACTCACTAACACTTGATTGACAGGACAAACAGACAACACAGTCGTGTCAAGACAAGAAGCAATTTAAATATTTGCCGCCACAACAGTTTTTGGCCTACTTTTTGCAAACAAGTCTTAGGCAAGTTACCACCCAATTTATAGCGGAAAAAATAGGCTACAATTTGAGTGGTAACTTGCTTGGGAGTTGTCTCCAAAAAGTAGGTTGAAAACACAATGCCAAAAACACGATTTTGAATTAGGGGTGTGGTTCTATTAGGGAGAATCAGTATTACATTGTTGCATCCTCTTGTTTTTGTCAATAAAGCTTTGGACTCTGTTGGATTATAACCACCGACTCCTAGGATGTACCTCTCCCCCCAAAAAAGCTACTTGGTTATACCCCGTCATTACTAGCTGTATTTATAGCGAGGTTTTGTGAGTCGGGACTGGCTTGGGCTGTCCTTATAAGAAGTGTGGACTGTGTTGAGAGCATTTATGTTTTGTTTGCATGTATACAAATTATATGGCATTGTCGTCAACAACTTGTTGGAGTCTTTGTTAAAATTTTGACTCATTGGGTAGCATTGTTCCTCTTTTAAATTTATTTTTACATTTGAAGAAATTAAAGAAGAGAGAAGAAAATAGAAAAAAAATTTCATCTGAACAATATTCACGAGATCGTCATCCTCTATCCCTACTTCCTCCGCCTCAGGAGGTGTGCCTCTTTGCTGCTGCTGCCTCATGTGCACTTTCTTGTGAGTGTCTCTTAGAGGAGAGGTGCTGGACCCTCTCAGCACACTCCTCAACCTTCGATTGTTCATAACTATTTTGGCTGCGGGATTGAAGCGTTTTGCTCGCTGCATCACCTAAAACATCTTATTAAATGCTTTTTTGTGACACTATATTTACCAAGTGAGGCAAAGTTGCCCACCACTTTTAATTTCTAATTATGGTGTGTGCTATATCAAATAGAGTGTTTGGTGTCATTTGAAAGCCCTTTTTCTCCTCTTTTATTTGATATAAAATGTACCTCGCATATTTATTCAACCTGTTTTTAGAAATGAGCGATTTAAGACCCGTGACTGTCAAATTGGACTCGGGACGATGGAGAATGACTTGGGAACTCAGCTGATCTCATCGTGATGGACTACTTTGTTTGGCCAGAATTGAAGAAAAAGGTATGCTCAAAGCCTCACAAAACAATCGTGGAGCTGTAGAATTCGTTGCAGAGAGAATGACGCCACTTTCCGCTCTATGTGATCCAAATAGCGATTGACAACTTCTCACAAGGGTCAAGAAAATGTATTGCATCCAATGGTGGTCATTTTGTATAGTTGCTAGTTGTTGTCTGAATAAAGCCATATGCCATTTTGTAGAGGAGAAAAAGGGCTTTCAAATAACACTAAACACTCTGCTTGATAGAGCATATATCATAATCAAAAATTGAATGAGGGGAGCTTTTGCCCAACTCGGTGTTTAAAAATCAACCGTTAATCCTTAAAGTCAAACAACTTAAAGTCAGGCCTATTTTTTCAACACAGTATACATAGAGTGTCGAGCAAGTTGAGACATAAAATCTAGCTCAGATTTAGATGTTTTCTGTGTAAATTGTAAGACATAATTGTATATGGCATATGAGAAGAAACACACAAAGGTTTGTCAATTCTTTATATTAAGCAGCTAAATGATTTGTCACACTCATACAGTTCACACACTTTTGCTACTGCCTTTGTTGTTAGCCTGCACAATTGTTACAAAATAAGGACAAAAAATATAGAGTGAAACTACAAAAATACATGACATTCAAAGAGATGAAGCCCAAATCGGTGAAAACCAGGTCTCAAGCACACCAAAACAAAAAAAAACATGGTAGAAAATAAAAGAGTGGGTCTACCAAGAAGCACCAGTCCAAATTTATTCCCAAGTGATGAACTGGGCCTAAGGAGGTGCGGAAACTGTGGCCAAGCATAAATACAGCAGAGAAAAGGATAAGTTTGCAGTAAATGAGTGGTGGTAGAGCACATATTAAGAATCGTCAACTGTACAACAACAATTGGGTAGATGGACTGAACAAAGTGCTTCTAAGCTATGTGGGTGGTCAAGAGAAAGCCAAAATATATTGTTGTCGGGTTTTTTAACTAGCAGAATGTTAACTTGTCTAAATGTACACCGAAAATGGAAAAAGAAATAACAGCATGTATTCCTAGCGCATGTATTATAGAAGAAGAGCAGCAGGAAGTTAATGTTTGGCAATTGTTTTGAAAAATATAGCCTCCAGTTCAGACGGTTTCTTGGACTTTAAGAGGGGTGGACGAGGTAGGGGACTGGGATCAATCTGAAAATAACCAATCATTGCTTAACTTCATACGACATGTGTTCTCAAAAACACTCTCAAATGTTGGCACTTGAGAGGTATAGAAAACATGTTTTTAAAGGGGCCAGAAGAACTTGCTTGTCACAGCACTTTCGAAATTTAAATTCCCGAGGGACCACTAAAGGCTTAGGGCAGGTTTCCCATTAGGCCCACTGTTGTAACAAAAGCCCTGAATATGGACATCTCAATCTCATAGTAGTCCTAAATAACGAGGGAGCGGATTCGAACTATCGACTGCGCCAATTTTTGTAACGAAAAAGTGGGCAGCCAAACCACTGAGCCATGCATGCTAATTCTAACGCATCCTAACACCGATGGTTATATGAGATGTTATACGAGACGGCATATAACACCCACGCTTAGGCCAAAGCCTAAGGAAAAACCTACCCTAACCTTTAGTGGTCCCGCGGGAATCTGAGATGGTCTACCGCTACCTAGAAACCATGTTTTCTGTACCTCTACAAATGCCAAAACACCGAAAAAACGTTATTACAAGGGATTTTGATGGAAAAAAGGCCGCTATTTTTTTTGAAAGTATGCGAAAAAATGTTTTTGGGTCTAAAACCATGCTAAGGTTTCAAATTTTCATGGACATAGAAGGTATAACTGTTCTTGCCTGTCCCATATCTATAGGGTTGTTGAGCCGAGCGCTCGACAACCCTGCATATCTAAAACTTGTACAAAAGAGCACGACTTTTTCTTTTTTAAAGGGGGTACTGTAAAGTTGCAATCACAAAAACCAAAGCTCACCATTAAAGAAACATCTAGAGTGTTGAGAAGCCAACATCAGACAATTTACAAGTGGAATAACAACAAGACTACCAGCGTCCAGAAGAAGAAGAAGAGCTATAAGTGGAAGGCTTTGCCGCCCGTCCAGTAGGAGGTGGTGGAGGTGGAGGAGGTGCAATAAACAGCCTGGTTGGTGGGGGTGGAGGAGGTTGACTGCTGCTTTCAACCAGAGCACAGGGAGGTGTTGCTGTCACTGCGCCTGTCCTACTACTGCTCGGCTCTTCCATACTCACACCAAACTTGGAGCGCAGCCTTTCTTCCAGGGAAACCCTTGGTTGAGAAACAGATTTGGGTCGTCCCTGAACTGCCACTGGTGCTGCTGCTGGGCTAGGCGACATTTTCTCCGGCTTCGCCCCATATATCCTCCTCTTTAGTTCATCCAATGAGGGTGCCACCAAACCTGCACTTATTGGAGGACTTTTCAGTACTTCGTCTCTTATAGGCTGTGAAATAATCGAGGCTGAGGTTAGTAAAGGAATAAAAGAAGGCTTTTTGATGGGGCTGCAACTGGCTTTCAAGCCAGTGCCTGTAGATTTAGGCGAGGAACTGTTCGGTGTGTTGGAAGCACCATCCGCAGCTTGACTTCTTCGCCTTTTGTACTCATCGATGGTCAGCTTTTTGATGGCTTTTGTGTTGGGTTTGGAGGTTTGCTCGGCGGCTAGGGGAGACGGCTCTTTCTGCTCTTCTATTGTAGGGGTAGGTGTAGTTGGCGAAATGCTGGCATATTCAGGTCCAAGCGAGAACTCAACTATATGCTCTTGGTTGGTTGTGTTATTGGACAGGCTTGATTGGCCTATTTTGCTCTGGACACTGTGCTCTAAAGCAATTTGAGCAAGCTCAACCAGCTGTGCGTGAATATTGACGCAGTCTGCTTAAAAAGTATTTGTAGTACCGGGTCAGGAAAAAGTTGCCGATTACTTTTTTAAATGTGATTTCTAATTATGGTGTGTGCTTCATCAAACAGAGTGTTTGGTGTCATTTGAAAGCCCTTTTTCTCCTCTTTTATTTGATATATAATGTAAGTCGCATATTTATTAAACCTATTTTTAGAAATGAGCGATTTAAGACTGGTGACTGTCAAATTGGACTCGGGACGATGGAGAATGGCTGCAGAACACAGATGATCACACCGCGATGGACTACTTTGTTTGGCCAGAGTTGAAGAAAAAGGCATGCTCAAAGCCTCACAGAACAATGAACCAAAGTCGATGGACCAGCTTATCGGGATGGTTTGGTACCTTCGGCTCCTACAAACTGGAACTTCTTCTCATCGAGTTGGCCAAGCTCAGGAGTAGATTCGACAGAGCTTT
Source organism: Subanguina moxae (assembly GCA_000981365.1). Classification (NCBI taxonomy): domain Eukaryota; kingdom Metazoa; phylum Nematoda; class Chromadorea; order Rhabditida; family Anguinidae; genus Subanguina; species Subanguina moxae. Next base: position 6,989 of record BBSZ01004492.1, on the reverse strand, counting down.
TCGGATGCAATGATCTTCGACACTCATTGGACTGAGGACGACGGAAAATGACTTGCGAACTCAGCTGATCTCATCGTGATGGACTACTTTGTTTGGCAAGAATTGAAGAAAAAGGTATGCTCAAAGCCTCACATAACAATCGTGGAGCTGTAGAATTCGTTGCAGAGAGAATGACGCCACTTTCCGCTTGACATGATCCCAAGAGTCATCAACAACTTTCCAGAACGCTTAAGAAAGTGAATTGCATCTAATGATGGTCAATTTTGTATAGTCGTTGTCTGAATAAAGCCATATGCCATTTTGTAGAGGAGAGAAAGGGCTTTCAAATGACACCAAACACTATATTTAATAAAGCCTAATTGGCCCTATCCCTCAATGGGGGGGGGGGGGGGGGGTATGATAAGTCTTCCAACCTGTCTTCTTTGGTACACATACTTCAGCTGTTGAACTATTTCCCATTCCGGAGGCCATTTCAGTGAGCAGCTCAGCCGCCTCCGCACTAGACAACAACTGTTTGTCTTTGGAGGCTGGTATGGATTGTTGTTGTTGTACAGATGCACGAGTCTTCTTTCGAGTGGGTGAATCCTCTTCTTCATTCTGTAAAATTAGATTTTATTAGACTTTTGCTAAAAACAACGCATATAAAAAGTGTTGCTACCAAAATGTTGTCTACCATATTATCAATTTTTCTTGTATTGTCCACATTTTTAAGAGCGATCGGTTTGATTGCAGCTTTTTTTTTGTGTACAACTATTTTTCTTATACTAAACCTGGTTTTCCTGATGTCTAAGTGGTTGTAAAACCCTTTTTTAGATCTGCAAAAGGTAATTAAACAGCAACACAACAAGTTTTTCATAGGAACTTTAAAAAGGGTGTCCAATTTTACGTTGACGAAGCGTGGACGGCTCCTGTAATGGAGTTGCTTTAAATTTCGACTATCTAGATGTGATGGCTTTTGTTTCTTTTTTTATCTCCCTTTGTTCTTTTTCCATTCGCTTTTGAGACCAACACGGATATTGTTGAAAGACCAGTGTAGGTTAGTCGAGACATAGCATGTACCATGTTGTACCTAAGCTTAGTGGTGCATGACTGACCTGCTATGGCCTACCCTCAGCCTAAGTCTAGCTGTTTACCTGAGTGTACTACGTGGGGTCTACGTGGGGAACCCAGGTTAGCCGAGACCCCAGTCAATACGCTTAGGTACACAACTAAGCCTTGGGCTTGGGGTAGCCAGCCTAGGTTAGCCGTGAACTATCAATACCCTGCTTTACCCAAATATAGTGGTTCACGGCCAACCTAGGCTAGCCCAAGCCCATGGCTTAGTTGTATGCCTAAGTGTAGCATTTGTGGATGTCGACGACTCGTTAAAACCTACATCATTCAGACTACTTCTTGCAGTGCCTGCTCTCTTGTACAGTTTGTCGCCAGTTATGGGAATGACTGCCAATTCCCTAGTTTGGTTGTCTTTTCGACCTGGCAAATACAATCATCAATTTTATAGATGTTTGTTGACACCTTTTCACTTACCAATGTCCTCATCCTTTGACTTCCTTGCCGACAAAGGTGTCCCACCAGAATTAGATCCCTTCTTTTGGTTGGAGGCCAGCTTGGAAGCACTGCTTGAAGTCTTATTCTTCAGAATCTCTGCCAATGACCTTGGCTTGAACTTCTTTGTAGAGACTTCTGGTTTGATGTCATGAGATTTCTCCTTTTTCTCCTGCTTCTGCTTTTCCCTCTGCTCCTGCCTCTCAATAGCTGCCAGGGTTTCTTGCAGTTTGCGCTCCTCACGACTCTAAACAATTTTTGGGTTATTAAAAAAGGTGGTTAAAAAGAGGCCGAAATAGTAACTTAGAGGAGAAGAGGGACTCAATTGGGTGGGAAAGGGAGTAATAGGAGGCCATTAATTTAAAGGGCCATTCACCTGTCTCCCTTACTCAACCAGGGCAAAAAGTGCCTCTAGATGCATTCTCTGACCATCGGATTCATCTCTCGGGTAAGTCTGTGGGCGCATTCTCAACTCTCAAGCCCTCTTATGGGGGCGATGGAGGCTTGGAGTTGACATACGCACACAAACATACCTGAGAGGTAAATCACTCGAGAAGAAGCTGTGGATGGATGAAAACAGCATGCATATCAGAGCTTCTTTATGCGGTAGGTGCCTGTAAGGGAAACTATGTTCAAGATCTTCTCTTTTCCTTCAGAGTAAGCCCTTAATATTCTCTTCCCCACCCAATATAGCGCTCAAACCCTTTAAAGTAGTTTATTTGAGCGCTACTAGGATATTCCCCTCCCCCAAGTACTTGGTTTTTCTAGGTACATTGACCATTTAAGAAGCATTTTTTAACCATTTCTAAGGGATCAAGGGCTGTATTGGGAGGGCACACTCAGGAAAAGAAAAGATCTTGAACACAGCTTTGTCAACTGGGCTCTACCGCATAAGAGACTCACCAAAGTATGTGGCATTCCAGCGTATCTATGCCCTCTTGCTCCACAGCCACTGGTTCTAGTACCGGACTATGTTCAAGATCTTTTCTTTTGCTAGAAAGTGGCTCCCTACTTGTCCCTTCCCCCTAATACCCTAGTAGCGCCGAAATTCGCTTAAACTCTTTCAATGGTTCAAATTAAACACTCACCAGTTTTCCTGTTTCCTCCAAAGAAGGAGTCTCTTTTTTCAATTCCTCTTCTGTTTTGTTCAAAGAGTTGGTCTTTGTTCTCCAGCTTCGTGTACTAGCTTCAGCCACCACCGTCTGTTTCAGATATTCACTGTTGGGCTGCTCCTCCAATTTAGGCTCTGCTTTAACCACAGCTGTCTGCAACCGATTGCTACTTCTGACTGGAGTGGTCGAGCCGTCCGTCTTAGTACTCGTCTGAGAGGCTGTTCTCTTCCTACCCTTATCACCACTTTCAGAGGCACTAGCCTGCAAAGTGGCCAGTCTCTCATGCTTTTTTAACTCAACAGGCTCAGTGCTGCTGTCAATGGACGAGCTAAGAGAAGCCGAACTGTTGGTCTGCAGGATGCTTGCTTGGCGAATCACCCGTCCAGACCTTCTGGGTGTGGCTTTTTGAAAAGCAGTCCTTTTTTTAGACTGCCCAATCTTGGACGCCTTTGATAAGGCCTTCTTTTTCTTGAGGTAGAGGCTTTTGAGTTTGTGCTTCTTGATTCCTCCACCCTTTTTGCTTAGAAAATTATTGTTTTTGGGCACAACTTCCTTCTTTAAACCGCCGGCTTTGGTGGTCGAAAAAGCACTGCCCTCCAAAGAACTGCCGGACGAGAGTCGACCAATGCCAGACTGTTTGGCTGGAGGGGAAGTGGGCGAGAAGGAAGGTTGTCGCCCAGGGCTAGCCATTTTCGCGGGTTGACTGGGTGATTTTGGACAGCTGATCAGAGAGCGATTGAACCTGCGCACATCACAACTCTCATCTTGATCACTCTGTTATAGGAAAAAGACGTTATTTCTTTTTTACAAAATAGGGATGATAAAAATGTCTTCACTCAAATGAATAAGAGATTTGTATGAAAACCTTCCAATTTCTACAAAGAAATTAAACTTACTAGGAAGTCGGCCACACTACAAGCACAATTCACAGGAACCAGCGATGTTTTGTAGTCATAGTCGAATGGTATGGTCACCTTCAAAAAAAAATGTATAAAATTTTTTCAGCCATTAGATTATACTACTAGTACCCATCAAAAAAATTTAAGTGTCTTTTAAGCCCCTATAAGCCATACTGAACCTAGCAGCAAATAACTCCCACATATATATTTTTTCAAACATTTTCAAAAAAAGGTTTTTTAAATATTATACCTAAGTATAGTAAGTGGTACCTGGGGTCTCGGCTGACCTAGGCTGGTCTACCCTAAGACTAAGGCCTAGTTGTATACCTAAGTGTAGTATCTGGGGTCTCAGCTAACCTTGGGTGCCCTACCCCAAGCCTAAAGCTTAGTTGTATACCTAAGTGTAGTACCTGGGGTCTGGGCTAACCTAGGCTGATCTACCCCAAAGCTAAGGCTTAGTTGTATGCCTAAGAGTAGTACCTGGGGTCTGGGCTAACCTAGGCTGATCTACCCCACGCCTAAGACTTAGTTGTATGCCTAAGAGTAATGCCTGGGGTCTGAAAATACCATTTACAAGTTTGTCTCCCTTTACATCCCTCAAACCCTTTAAAATAGTTTTTTTGTTCCCTTTTTGGCATAAATTATACATAAAAATGGCTATTAGACACTTTGGAGAAAAGCAAATTTTGGGGCGGGGGGGTATAAGCGAGTAGCGCCACATTGTTTATCTCTGCTAGGGTCAAATTTTTTATCCTTCCTCAAAGTTGTATTTCTAATCGACAAACCTCTACGGAAAAGTGGATGTTTTCGACAGCAACTAGCACCACATGTAATCTACCGTCCTCAATAGCGTGCTTGAACTCAGTGTTGGGTTTGCAAGAGCGTCTAGCAAATCTGGCTGCGGATCCCATTTTGCTAGCGTCAATGAACAGTTTGTTGGCAGGGATCTGGCCATCATTGGTAAATCCACTAAAATAGTATTTTTTTGTTGAAAAAACGGGACAGCACCACATTGCCCGCTTAATAGAAGGTTTTACGGCATCACGCGTCCTCTCAAACCCATGTTTTGATCACTTTATCTACGTTTTATGTCCTAAGAGATACTTTCAGGTGGGTTTAGACCATTTTGGCCTGTTCTCATCTCAGTAACTCTTTTTCCTTTGCGAGCTTTGGGATTAGCAAGCTTGTTAGGTTTGGTAGAAACATATAAACGACTTAAAAATACCTATAGTTCAATGTAAAGCTGTGCTTATTAGGCAGTTTGTCTTTGTTGCCTACTTCGCTGGCTAGCGAAAAACAGCCGCTGTATTCAATCACTGGATGGCCAGTCTCCACTTCGAGGGTTGCCACTAGACCTTGCACGTTTGAAGCTACAAACATTTGACGGGCAAAAGTGCTGGTTCGAAGAGGCTCTAACAGCTCTGGTTGTCCCTATAATTGATCATATTAATTATGGTATGTGCTTTATATACAGTCAAACCTGGATAAGCCGACAGTCCTAAATTCAAAAAATGCATTTGTGGCATTGTGTTTTTGACCTATGCTCTGCTAGTGTCTTCTGGGCATCTTGTATATCAAAATTTAGCTTAGATTCTAGGCTACGTTTTGGTATATAACATGCCCAGAAGATACCGGCAAAACATAGGTCAAAAACACGATGCCACAAACACACTTTTTTGAATTCAGGGGTGTCGGCTTATCCAGGTTTGACTGTACAGTCGCCTCTCGATATAACGAACCCCTAAATTCAAAAAAATGTGTTTGTGGCATTGTGTTTTTGACCTATGCTCTGCTAGTGTCTTCTGGGCATCTTGTATATCAAAATGTAGCTTAGATTCTAGGCTACGTTTTGGTATATAACATGCCCAGAAGACACCAGCAAAACATAGGTCAAAAACACAATGCCACAAACACATTTTTTTGAATTTAGGGCTGTCGGCTTATCCAGGTTCGACTGTACTTCGATTCTCGTCCCAATAGAACTGATACTATGTGCAGAGTTTATGCCGCCAATACAATCAAAACTTGGCCACAAATGGTTCTCTTGTTTCAAGGAAGGGGATGGAGGCTTAGAAGAGAAGCCAAGAAGTAAAGCCTTCCGCCACAGCTCATTTTTCGGCATGTAACCAAGCCTGCCCTATTCCTCAGTGGCGGCGGTTTTTTTTTTGCCTTGCTCCCCCCTGCTGTTTTTTATGTGTTTTTTTTGTTGTAACTTGCCCTCCAGCTGTTTCACCTTCACAAAATATCTTGCTCCAAGTATGAAATTGAACATAGTTTTGTTAACTGTGGACTATCGCATAAAGAAGCTCTGATACGCATACATGTTTTATGCATCCAGAGTCACTTTCGAGTGATTTATGTCTCGGGTATGTGTGTGTATGCGCATTTACCTTGAGGGAGCAAAGCAAAAGTCCAATTTTGTTTAAAAAAGAAAAGAATTTGTGAAAATTTTAAAGAAGATCTAGGATAGGGCCACTAAGCCTTAGGCTTAGGGTAGACCAGGCTTGGTTAGCCGTGGATCAACGTACACCCTTCTTGATTTAGATATGCTGATTCATGGGGTATTAGTGGGAAATATGAGCTGCGGCCGAGTGACTTACGGCGAAATGAGTAGCAACTTTTGAGACAACCTAAGAGCAAAAGACTATGATTTAGATCAAACTTATTAGGAGGTTACTTTATCAAAACTTTAGCTAAAATAGCCTACCTTGTCGATAGTCTGCTGCACAAGCGCCTTAACTCCTCTGGAGTACTGGTTCTCAGTGATCTCAACAAACTTTTTGCACGAGTTGGGACCAGCTGTACCACACCCAGCTGACTGCTTCTTGAGAGAGCCTGCAGAGCCGTTTCTTAGCGAAGTGGTAGCTGGAGCTTTGATCGTTTTGGGTGGTGCTTTCTTGGCAGGTGCAGCCTTCTTGCCCCTCTTCACCTTTAGTTGTTCGCTGATCCGTTTCTGCTGGGCTAGCTTCTTTTCTTGTATGGCAATTGCTTGCGCTTTGGTGTGCTTCAGGGCTCGAGGGTTGCACAGCTCACAGAAGTAGCAGTCCGGCACATTTTTGGGACTAATGCCCAGACAGACACCATGTTGCCAGACGCTGGAGTAGAATTTAATCATTTTACATTTTCCAATCAGGCCAACCATGGCTATGTTTATGACAAAGCATATATTTAATTTGAGGCTGGTCTAAATTGGAGCTACAATCCAGTACAGTCGAACCTCGTTAAACTGGCACCCCTAATTCAAAAAAATGTGTTTGTGGCATTGTGTTTTTGACCTATGTTTTGCTGGTGTCTTCTGGGCATGTTATATACCAAAACGTAGCCTAGAATCTAAGCTAAATTTTGGGATATAACATGCCCAGAAGACACCAGCAAAACATAGGTCAAAAACACAATGCCACAAACACATTTTTTTGAATTAGGGGTGCCAGTT
>BBSZ01004482.1:1803-14887 GCA_000981365.1 Subanguina moxae | reverse complement strand
GTAATAAAATGAAAATCTTTCAGGAAGTTATGGCTGGAAAAGCAGTAAAATTTATGTGCTAATGATAAAAAGATTATTTTTATTATATTTTGACATATTAAGCATAATGATGTTATTTATTAATTTTTTTTGGCTAGGATAATTTACGCATCAATTGCGCTTTCATCAGATTCAACCTCTTCTTCTTCTTCTTCTTCTTCTGAAGATGACTGTTCCTCTGTTTGTGCAGAAATTGCCGCTCCAGAATCTTTGCTACTGCCATTGGATTCCTCACTGTTTTCTTCTTCTGTCTTTTTTTCACTATTTGTTTTAACGCGATATCTCTCCATTTCTTTATTGTAAACATTTTTTGGCTTTCTGTGTTTGGCCTTTTTTCCATAGGCCAACAGGTATTCGGGACATCTTCGGCATTTCACTGCACATAGGGTCATGGTTAGGTTGCGATAGTCCTTAACGTTAATTGAATAAGATATGGTATTCAAAATCATGTGCACTCTACTTTTAAGTAATTTTTATGTCCCAACAATCAATGAAAAGCTCAAAAATCAATTTTTAAAGGTATACGGGGCTTTATTGGAAAGGGAAAAAAGACAATAGCCACTTTTTGGGGGGCAGTGCTTGGACTATGCCTTTGTTTACTGAGGCTTACCCCATTAAATAGATGTGGAATTAATATTTTTTATCTAAAGTTTTGTTTGTTTCCAATGATTTATGTCTTAGGTGTGTGTGTGTGTGTATCTCAACTACGAGCCGCCAAGTCCCTCTTGCTTTTTTATGGAGGCGACGGCGGCTCGGAGGCTTTGAGTTTAGACGCGTGCACAGACTTACCTACGAGATGAATCCGAGCAATAAGCTTGAAAATATATGCATTCAAATTTTTTTTTTTCAGTCTTCCTCTCCCATCCCTGCCCCTTTGCCCTCGATAGACGCTTTTTAGATTATAAGTTTCACAAAAGTCTACTTTATTATGACACCAATCTGCACCAATATGGTCACATTTAGCAAAATTATGGCAACCTTTGTGCTGCTTCTCATACTCTCTGTCATCTGCAAAGATCTTTGAATTAAAATTGCTGTTGTTTAAACATATATAATTGCCTAGAAATTTTATGCAAAGTTTTTAAACAAATGCCAGTGTTATGTCTTCTTTGGCCCCTCTTTAGAATACGTTTCGGTTTTTTTGATTTTGTCCCACATCACGATTTATCAAATTCTTGCATTCACTACTGATCTCTTCCATAGCATTTAATTTGTTTCGCGACCAAATTAGTTGTTTTTTAAAAGGCTTGAGCTACGGTCACAATGGCGATAATAAAAATTTTTTAAAAAATTAGCTTATAGGACAAAAGCAGAAAACACGACCATTTCAAGACTAGGGCCTGTGGCCTTGTGACCTTTTTTTAGATACTTTTACATGAATTTTTTTAAGTTGTCAAAAAGCATGAAAATGCGAATTAAAGTAAGATCTATAGACTTATAAAAAGCTGCTTTACGTGAATTTTCGGGTGTATGGGTTTCGTAGAATTTGCTTGGTTTTTCATCGCTTTCTTCCTCCGATCTATCTTCAGCATCCATGTCTTGGGAAGAAGTATTGCCTGCAGCAGAATCCTCATCCTCTTTGCTTTCTGCATCTGGACTATTATCTTCTGTATTATTAGAGGAAGATTCATCTTGCTTTGTGTCGATTATTAATAACAGTACAATAAATAAGAAGAAATAGATATTAAAGTAAGAGATACCCGACATTCCGTAGGATCGGCAGATATTTGCCAACCACATATACGGCTTTGAGACTCTAAAATTTATTTTGCATCAAGATTTAAGAAAGGGCTTCCAAATTATTTAAATGCCTTAATCTATAGCCAATGAAAATATGTTTTTTGTATAAAATATTTCATGTCCGAAATTTTGGGTGGATCTCAACATTTTTGTATTCGTAAGCAAGATCGAAAAGGTGGAATCGCTAAAGTTCGTAAAATTTAAGAAAATGCAAAAACAGGGACTCGAAGTTTTGTTCTATGACTCTAGATATGAACTCTCAAAATTAAGAGGGTGACTTTTTACAGCAAGACATTTATTAGAGAAAATACGATAATTTAATGGTAAAATAAACTTTATTAAAATAACAACCGAAGTAATTACCTTAATAAGCAATTTGAATAAGTAATTATTAATTAAAGATGAAGAAATTAGTCTGCTACTCATCAGAAGTCTACAAAGCAAATGTATTAGATGCCTAAATGAAAACAGAAGCATCTGTATAAACACACCAAATAGCCTTTACTTTAAAATAATTAAAGTTGATTTTTTTATAAAAGGCAGCTTTTAAGACGAAAATAGGATTGGTTATTTACGCGGGAAGTATGTCTTTTAATGGTGCAAAAGCAAACTTTTTACTACTCGATTGGTGTACAGTCGAACCTCGTTAAACTGGCACCCCTAATTCAAAAAGATGTGTTTGTGGCATTGTGTTTTTGATCTATGTTTTGCTGGTGTCTTCTGGGCATGTTATATACCAAAATTTAGCTTAGATTCTAGGCTACGTTTTGGTATATAACATGCCCAGAAGACACCAGCAAAACATAGGTCAAAAACACAATGCCACAAACACATTTTTTTGAATTAGGGGTGCCAGTTTAACGAGGTTCGACTGTATAAGTAACAATTACAATATGATATTGTGTGTATCAAGAGCGTTTCTTTTCACAATATTTTTTTTCATTTCTGCAATAAAATAAAAAAAAAAAGGTCAATGACATAATCATCTTAGTTCCTGCCATTGTTCTGGCCTTTTATCAATGCCATCCTTCAAACGTTTGATCAATTTGGCAGCGAAAAGAGACCTCCAATTGTCCAAGACTAAAACAACTGGTAATTTGTGGAGCAAGATGTGAAAAATGAGTTGGATGCCTTAAAAGCCAATCATTGGCGGTCTCTTGAATAAATTACAATCTGGGTAATTTTTGCTGGACAACACCTTAGATTTTATTGATTGCAGCAAAGACAGTTGATATATTTGCCTTTAGCTATGCCTAGCCGTGTTTTTACGCCCACGCACTCTGTTCATCCGCCCACCACATCTAGTGAACTTATGAGCTAGACATAGATAAATCAATAGTTTCATCCTTCAATGGGTCCTTTTCTTCCAAGCAGCCAGAACAAAAATTGTATTAATACGGAGCACCAAAGTTGACAAAGATCACCTTTGAACATTTTTAGGAAAAATATAAAAAACTGAGAAAAGGTGATCCTAGTAGCGTCAAACTTTCAATTGTTGTGACCACTCTTATGACTCATTTCTGAATTTAATCAGAGCTGATCCACATGCTATTTGGCAATAGCAACAACAAAAAAAAGCAGTTAAATGGCGAAGAACAATTGCTCAGTTTAGTGTTGTCAACAAGAGCAGCAGAAACTGGAGAAGTTAGCAGCAGCAATGCTTGAGCAGCCGCACCAGATCAATCAATCCATAGTAACCGAGCAGCAGCATCTGTTCTGCTGCTTTTCCTTCTGCCAGTAACACACGGATCAAACCGGATATTCACAACTCTCTCACTTTTGATTTTGCTGGCCGAGCTGCCGCCACCACTCTAAATTTCCCAATAGCAAATGTTTAGGGCGAGAAACTTTGGTTTTTGTTTGTTTGCGCACTTTTTGTCTTGCTGGTGATTATTTTTTGTATATTGAGACTTTTTCTAGGCTTATCAGTTACCGTATTTCATGTAATCAATGCGCCTGAGGGCTAGTTTTTCCACCTGGGGTGCGCACGCTACACTTTTCGCTAATTAAAGCATGCACGCGCACATTTCAATGAAACTGCGACAATCCTTTATCGGAAAGGACTTGGCATCTTTGATCACTGTCGTTTTGAGACTCAAGTGATTCTTTGCTCATTTAGTCATTTTCGTCGACGTTGACTTCTTCCGTTGCACCGATTGCTTGTGCAATTGCAGAGTGCAACTCCAGCAACTTAAATTGTGCCTCCGAAATAGGCTCATGTTCTTTGAAGCAGTAAATTTGGTGGCTCTCACCATGGCAAAGCGTGATCCCGCGTTCTTAAAAAGAGAAGTCAATTGCTTCCGCCGAAAAAGCCCCACGACCATCCATTGCATATATAAATCCATCAAAGGTGCTTTTCTGTTGCTGTCAGCTGTGAACTCCTTCTAAATGTAGTTGCTCATCTATATATCTATAGCTTTGGCGGGACCAAGCCTTGGTGACCCTTTCCATATGGTGCCAAAAGCATGTTCATGTAACAATTAAAAAAGTAGTAAGTAAGGTAAAGAAGGGAATTCTTTTAGCTTCAACTGGGAATATTTTATCGATATTGCAGCTTGAGTCCAACATTCTACCACTCATCGGGTAATAAATATCCTCAGCTACACAATGGTAAAAAAGAGTACAAGACAATGAGGATGGGGGCAAAAGTGTGAGGTGTGATTTTTGAAAAGACTGGTTTAGAGGGGGCACACCCCTCATATTCCTTTGTTTTAAAAGATGTTGCACAATAATGTGATTTCTTTAACTTTAGACTATTTGCATTCATATTTCTAGTAAGCGGGTTATTTTCAGACATAAAAAGGATATTTTTATACAAAAATGGTGAGTTTTATTTGAGAATTTAGCAAAGACTAAACTTTTATCTCCAGGCATCTGGAGTGAAAGTAGACAGTGCTTGCAAGTCAGCCTACGATGACCTGCACAACAAACACCTCCACTCCTACATCATCTTCCGCATCTCTGACGATGACACCACCATCATTGTGGAAAAGAAGGGAGGAAAAAATGCGCCATACTCTGAGTTTGTCGAAGTTAGTCAACCATTATGAACTGACCACTTATTTATGGGCAAAAAAGTGCTGATTAGTCAACATTTCGTAAAAAAATTACAATTTCGATACAATGTAACATAAATGTGACAAAGAAAAACTTGTTCCTGCTATCATTAGTTGAGGAAAGATTATATTAGAAAGATGGCTTCTAATAAAGACATAGATCTACTCAGAGAGGAAGAGTTCATAACCGCACTTTAGACCCTCACCCCAAATCCAAGTGACAACCACTGGATAAAACGTACATATAGGGTGGTCAAAAAATACCTAAATGCTTAAAAAATTAGCAACTTTTTCCCTGATAGCGATTGATTTTCGATTTTCGGGACGCTAGCCCCCAGAAATCTCTAGCCTAAAAAAAGGGTTTCCTAAGAAAAAGATCTATGTTTGGTTGAGGACGTCTCTTGACTATTCATATTGGACGACAAAACAAAGCTAACAAAAATTCAAGCTAAAACTTCTTACATTCACACAATTTAGGAGATTCGCAAACTGGTGGGCGATGGCAAAGAGTGTCGCTATGCAGCTGTAGATGTGGAAGTGCAGGTGCAACGCCAAGGCACAGACGCCTCCTCCAAGCTTTCCAAAGTGATTTTTGTGCAGTAGTAAGTTTTATTAAACCTATTTTTGGTCATTATTTTTGGCTTAGTAGAAAATTCAACAGATCTTAAATAAATTTATTACACATTTTCTATAGAGAATCGTGCTGTTAGAAAGAGCAAAGCAATAGCTGGATCGTTCAGGGTCTTGATGTCGGTCTGAGAATTTGCAAAAAATGACTCAATAGTTCAGCAAAACACTTACTAGACTATTTCTACCTCTGATGCCATCCTAAGCACACTCATTTTGAGCTAAAAGCAGGGCGAGGCTAACTAAGCTAACATCTACTTTTTTGTATTATATATCAACACACTTGCCATTTGAAAGTGACTTTTGAAAGGGTTATGGCCATCCAATAATGGTCAAACGTCTTTTAATAGCCTTTATTCCTGATTAGGCTTTTCTTGGAGGTGTGCAGTTAGGAAAGGGATCGAGCTATTTTGCAGCGTGAGAAGTGTAGGACTTTTATGCAGTCAGCCTGAGTAAAGTCTTGTCTTCGTAAAGAGGGGCAATTGTTTTTTCTCTTCCTATTCCGATACTACCTCCTAACCGTTTAACAATAGCTTTTCAGAATGTTTTTATTTGTTTTTAGAATTTAGCAACATTCAATTAAGATCTATAGATATTGAATTAATATTTAGTTGTCCAGACGAAGCACCCGTGCGTCGCCGCATGCTCTACGCCTCATCGGTGCGAGCCCTGAAGGCTACCCTGGGGCTGGAGAGCTTGATGCAGGTGCAAGCCTCCGATCTGTCAGATATTGATGAGAAGGCCATCAAGCACGAGTTGATGCCCCCCCAACGCCTCAAAACCGCCACTAATTTGGGTGCTTTCAACAGAAACCAGCAGTATTAAGCATATTTTAATTAAAAAAAACTTTTTAGCGTCTGGTCTGACCCAAAATCTCTTCTTTTACTTATATATATTTATTTGTGGACTCACCCAAATGTGCCTTTGTGTTTATTTACAGCTCTGAAATCAGTTTTGGTAGGATACTTTTGTGCGTTTGTGTGCCAGTTTGTGTAACAATTAATTTTATGCTTTCTTTATATAAACACAATAAACATCTGTTTGTCATGCATTTCTCATAAAATCTTTTTGGAAAGGTTGTTGTGCCCCATATTTTTGGTACTATTTTTAATTTTTAGAGTTTTTATATGAACAAATGTGAAAATAATATAAAGCATTAAAATTTAAATAGCTAAAATTACGAAAACCGCCAATATACGCCACTTTTGGGCTAAAAAAATATTATTTGGTCACCTAACAAAAGTTTATTTAGACCAGTGTGTTTCCAAGGACATTGGCGAAAGCATTTGCGTGGTCCAAAACTAGTCTCAAGATATTTGTGACAAAAATACCAGGCTAAAAATGCTTTTTGAGGCAGTTTACTGTATCTACAATATTGTCTATTTAGATAAAAAGGTAGGTGAGAGGACCGTAGCCATCAAAAACGTTTCCGTAAAAATAGCAGGAGAGGCGACACTGGGTGACAAAATAGCACCTAAACTTTTAAGCAGATTAGTTTTTTGTCACTTTTACGAACAGCAAAACAACCTCCAAGAGTCATAGGCGAAACTATATCTGGAGACAAAACTAAAAATAACTTGATATTTATTTTGTTTGCCCGTCTACACATTTTTCCTTGTCTAATTTTTACAATTCTTTTTCTACAAAGAACCCTAAATGACAAGCGGATGCCAAGAGGGCTGAAATTGCCTATCAAATGAGCTCCTAAAGTGTTTTTACAAGTAAAAAAAAAACTTGCCCAGTGGACTGAGTATAAGTGGTGACAATACATAGGGATTCACTAAGGTTTTATGATATTGACATGCTAAGATAACAGACTAGAAAATAACTTACGAATGTTGGGGGAGAGAACGTAGGGATTCAGGATAAATGGCGTCATTACAAACTTAATAATAAATTTTTTATTTGAGCATGAGACTAGGTTCTGGTACTACTGTATTATACCCTTCCTCCATCGTTTATACACACACCCCAACCCTCTCCCCTCCCAAAAAAAAGGTATATAAATTTTGGGAGTTATAATCCTGCAGAGTCCCTGATGAGAGTCTTGTGAATATATTCAGGCCTAGATAACTGGGCACAGCTTGGAACGCCAAACTATCCAAGATACCCAGTTATCGAGGGTTGAGTTTAATATAAAAATAAAAAACACTTACCGGGCCAAGTATGAAAGGACCAAATACATAGGGGCTATAAGTAATTTGTTTGTATTAGGATATATTTCTACTCTGTCTTTGCTGACAAATATCAAAACTTGTACTTAGTTTGCTACAAATTGAGATACAAATCTCCAACGCTTTTTCAACCTATTTTTTCGGTTTTTGTTTTTGAGAATATTGTCTGTTAAGAATATTAATTACATAAAAAAACATGGCTAACCTAAGAATAAATGGAACTGCCAGACCTGGAGAAAGCACAAAAGGTGAAAAAATGGTTGGATTGAGTATAGGAGGGCTGAAAGTGTCATATTTAACTTTTCATTGAATTTTGGACCCCTCAATGGAGGAGGGTTTTTTGCCTTGGTCCCCTCTGTCGTTTTTATGTGTTTTTTTTATTTGCCCTCGAGCTGTTTTACCTTCACAGAATATCTTGCTTCAAGTATGAAATTGAACATAGTTTTTTTAACTGCGGCCTGCCGTGTGTATGCGCATCTCAACCCCAAGCCTCCAAGCCCCCAAGCCCTCTATGCCCATGGAGGCGGCGTAGGAGACTTGAAGGGTTAAAGATACGCGCACAGACTTGCACGCGAGATTAATCCGAGCAAGACTCTTGACCATAAATGTATCTAAAGACTCTTTTTGCCCAGCTCCAGTAACCCAAAACATGGTAGAATTCCCTAATATAAGGTTGTTTACCTTGGAGGTCTAAAAGTCTAATTTTGATAAAAAAAAATAATTTCTGGAAATTTTAAAGAAGATTTAAGAAGATCTATTAAAGAAGAAAAAGCAATAAGTAAATTAAAAGAAAAACAACAGGGGGGAACCAAGGCAAAACCCCCATTGAGGGATAGGGCCGAATTTTGGCCTGGTATGCTTTCATGACTGTATGAAAGAATGTTGACAACAACTTACCTGAAGATGAATGGTGACAAAATGAGAGGTCCCAAAACTCCTGCCCCCAGTGTGGGCGCAAATTGAAATGGCGACAGGATCAGCGGTGTATTTACTGTGATTGGAATAAAATTAGCTGTGAATTGGTAGGGACTGAGGATCAATTGGCGTTTCTCCCTTTGGTGCAAGGTATTATTGCCATCGCTAAGCACGGTGGCATTGATCTAAATTGTTTAGATATTATTCTGTATTATAGTCAACCCTCGACTTTCTTCTTTCCAACCCCGAGAGTTTCCACTATATCGAGGGTTTACTTTAATTTAGGGATTAGGTTGTTTGCAAAGCTCGTGCAAACTTGAAATTTCGGTGCTTATGCACTCTGGGACCCATTTTTGATTACATTCATTGGGCTCAAATGCGCACAATGTGTGTTCACGAGTATACGTTGGGTCAACTGATATAAGCCTAATTACTGTAATCTGAAAGGGTGCATAAACACCAAAATTTTAAAAGACCAATTTGTTGGCCCAAGGTGATTTTGGCATTTTAAACCCTAAAACAGGTTTCTACCCACATTATTTTATTCGGACTTTGATACCCTGACCCCACACGGCAACTACTTTTGATATAGCAAGAATCAATAAGAACACTAACAGGAGAGGTGTCATTGTTAGCTATCCTCTCAATAGCCAACCATAAAGAGTGGTGTCTTTCTCTGGAAGTCAACTTGTCAAACGAATCAAACATTGAGAGATCGATGTCTTCTGCATTGCTGACAGCCTGCAAATAGTAATCAAAAGTGAAAAAATGTATAAAGCAAGAGAATATAAACCTGGTCCTTAATTAACTTCTCCAATTGGGCTTTTCGCAGAAATGAGAAGCCATTTTGCCTGATTTCTCTGCGTTGTCGTACGCAAAAAGAGTCTTCCACAGACTGGAAAGCGGAGATCACCCGTTGGGTAGCTTCCATAATGGGAGTGCCCACATCTACAAAAAAATAAATATGATTTATGTCTGATTAATTAAGTTTCTAATTAATCTGCACTGGATTAACAATAAGTAGTAGCATCGTGACCTAAAATGCTATTGAGTGGTCGCATCTCACCTGCGGAAGAGAGATGCAGCTCTTCCAAAATCCCAATGCCCTTATCCACTGAACATAAAAAGACATGAACAAGTGATTTAACGGAAAGTCAACCTTCTTGAGTAGTTCTAAATCACGTCAGTAAAAAGCAATCTTTTTATGATTGCGTATACCTAGTTACATCCATTAGCATGGAAATGATATTTTGCCTGTCTGTCTCACTCACACCCATTCCACCGAGCACCTTAAAATAAGATTTTTGTGATCTAGGATGTTTAAAAATTCTCTTTTTAGATAGAGGTAAAAAAAAGTATGGCTTTTTCTAGGTGTTCAAGCTACTGTCAACCCTTGCTAATCCGTGCCTTGCGGCCGGTCTTGAGCAGGGCTTATAATACGAAATCTCCCTCTATAATCGGCCTTCTGGACCTGGTCCAAATACTCTACGCCCCTGAAAAGAGTTTAGGAGGCTTACAGGACTAGAAATGCACGCACTGACTTGCCTGCGAGATAAATACGAGCAATATTGTGGACATATAAGTCATTTAGAGACTCTATTTGCCCAGTTCCAGTAAGAAATGCGGGGTAAAATATACTCAAAAGATATACAAGTACCTTCTAAGCCTTGGGTGACCAAACCAAGTAAATTTTTGGGCAAGAATTGTTTTCTAAAAAATTGCTTTTGGGATGGTCTTTCTTTTTCTAGGCCTTTTTCTGTAAGTCACAGTTGCTGAAACGTTGAAAAAACGTGTTTTCGGACAATTTCCTAAGGTTAAAATATAATACACTCCATACAAAAATAACTAAAAAGCCCTTAAAGGTTGAAACAAACTCAAACTTCTGGAAGTGGAGCAATGTTGTTAGGATCCAAAGTCCTGTTGCTACCAGTTGCCAAAAGAGAAGAAGTATCATTATACAAAGCTAGAATGGTAGGAGAGAAGATGTTATCTTCATCGGCAGCTGCTTTGTCAGGCATTATAGGCATAAAACGGGGGCTGAAGGCTTTGTAGTTGCGCTCAGTCTTGCCCTCTCTGTCAGGCAGACTGTCTATCAGCTGCAAAGCTGTGTGCATCATGCCCATCGGAGAGCGCTAAATTAGCGATTATAAGGCATTTTAGTAACTTAGAGTAGTGGCTCTATTTTGAGACCATATTCTCACCTTTTCTGAAGGACTGAGACTAGTTTCATTTCTATCCAGCACTATATCATACCTAAAAACAGTATTTTTTTTTGTTAATAACACTCTCAGCTTGCTCAATTATTTGCTCAATTAGTGTTAACGTGAAAATTTTGGAAATTTATCAAAAGATGACCACACTTTCCGATCAACCTAATCAACAAAAAAGTGAAACCCTAACATTCTTCTGTCATAAATCTTAGAGCCAGGCATTTTTCTCCTTTCTTCCTCCAATTTATGCAGTTTTGTCAAAGACTCATAAGTCTTGGACCAGGTCTTTGCTGTTTTCTCAGTTGAATTGGCTCTAGTAGGCCCAGCTAATTGATGAATCAACTGAGACACCTGTAACACAAATGAGGGAATGTGTTTCTTAAAGGTTAAAAAACTAACACGAGAGATTACAGACTTATCATTTCTGGTCATTAATCCGTCCATGTGGTTTCTAGACTGCACCTGAACAGTAAGAGTAGCTGTAAAAGGTCCAATTTTTTATTTTAAGAGCCGTCAACATGTGATCAGAAAGTAAACATTTTGTGGAAACCAACCTTAAATAATCTCTCTCCACTTTGAGGGGATTTTGGGTTTTGGAATATCCTCTGCTCCTCATCGAAACCATAGAAATATTCTTTCAATTCTTTCTCTTGAAGTCTGTTCGAGTTTTTTTTTACCCTTTTCCTGTAGGAATCAGCACCATACTTGTCCATTCTCGTGTATTTGGATTGATCATCTATTTTTTTGCTCATTTCTTCGGGTTTTTTATCGGTTAAAAGTGGTTTTCTATCGCCAAGCGTGAGCTTTGTTGGAATGTTTTGGTGTTTCTTGTCTTCTAGAAAGTCGAGTCCTTCTTTTTTCTCAGGCCACACAAAAGTTTGCTGTGTTTTTAGTTGAGAAACACGTGTTGGAATTTTTGCTTTGAGATCTCCCACCCATTGGGCCTTTTTTCCTTCTTCAGTTCTTGTCATTTCTTCAATTTCCTTTTCAGTTGGTGTATAGGCGTTTATAAGATTCCTTTGGGCAGAATACTTTTTAAGTTTGATAGCCATATGCCTTTTACGGGCTCCAACAACACATGTGGCTGATTCTATCAAGTCTCTTTTATCTTCAATTCGATTCAAGCAGTTAGCAAGCCTTTTTTGTTCAGCTGTAATTAGTCCTCTTATTATTGCTCCGAAAACTTTCTAGGCTGGATTTAGTACCTGTAGATAGCTTCTTGTAGAGCTGCTTGCCCAGCTGACCAATCAGCCCTTTGATGGCTGTATAATACCAGTTGTGGTGCATGTTCTTGATAGCATCGTAATTTTTGTCTGTGATGCGCAAGTTTTTGAACTTTTCCATCTTTTCTTCTACACTAGACATGCTAATAGATGAGAAAACTGAAATTGGGCAAGATTATATAAAAGTTTATAATTTTTTAGTAAAAGGTATTTCATTTTTTTTTCTGTTTTCTTTAATGACTATACTTGTTGAATAAAATCTCTGAATGTGCTCCAGCTCTCTTTCGTCTATCTTCAATACCTGCGTGTATAATACTCATTTTCTATACAAGGTTGGAAAGTCGCCAATTCTCGAAATAAGCCACACCTTTTTCCATACATAGAAATCCGTACGGAATCCTATTTATTTTCGGGATTTCAAAAAAACTATCAAAAAAACATGAAATATAAGCATAGGCAGAGGCAGCGGGGACTATAGAGGGCTAAAGCAAGAATGCGAAAAGATTACGGCAAAGACGGAGAAGAGAGCTAGAATTTTTAAGCGAAAGCTGAAAATTAGAACAAAAGAGAGGATGCCGAACGGTTGGGCTTATGAATATTAAATTGAATTGGCAAAGATGATACCGTATTTACTCTATTAAGCGGGCATGCCCGCTTATTTTTCGACCCTTCACTAGGGGGCCCGCTTATTAGAGGGATGCCCGCTCATTAGAGGGTGCTCGCTTATTTTTCGTCCTTTTCTCGTATCATAATTCAACTATTTTAGGCAACATTATGAAAATTATTTCAAGCGACTGGCTCTATATGTGTTCATGGACCGCCGAAAAAAATATGCCTTGGTCCCCCCTGTTGTTGTTTTCCGCAAAATTTTCAAAAATTGCCTTGGTCCCCCCTGTTCTTTTTTGCTGGATTTCTGATGTAATTTAACAATTGTCGTAATTTTATTTTTTCACTGCAGAGAAAATCGAAGGATGGCGACAAAATGCATTTTTCGTCAAATGAAAGATTTCTGGTAAATGAAGAGGAGACAACACCTGCTAGCAATAAAAAAAAATCTTAAACATAATTTTGTTAACTGGGGCCTACCGCATAGAGAAACT
>BBSZ01004458.1:1755-30471 GCA_000981365.1 Subanguina moxae | reverse complement strand
CCTTCAACAAAAAATATATATAGCTGTGCATCGTCCAAGAGTTGTCTTCTCTTTTAATCAGTAACTTTCTTTGTTTGTATTTCCAACCCTAGGTAAAAATTTGACAATCTCCTAAACAAAGAAACAAACCTGTCGTAGCAGATGTCGATGGCTGAGCGTTGTTATCAGAGTCCATATCTCCTGAAGAAGTAGAAATAGGTTCAGAATTTCTTACGTCCATCACAAAGTCATTCACAAAATGATTTCACAACAGAGCGAAAAATTGGATTTTGAACTGTGAGACAAAATGAGCACAAAATTGTTCTTTTTAAATGCGTTTTTTGCAGGAAAAAGGTAGACTAAACTACTTAACTAGATTAGATAAAGGCTCAAGTAGAAATCCTCCCTCAAATTAGTCATTTATCCCATCAAATAGCTTGAATTTGATTATCTCGGCTGTTTTGTGACAAGTTTTTATACATTTTTTCCAGTGTGTAGCCCTGGATCTGTTCTTTCTAATGCAGTATCAGTTGACTCAATGTTGCTGAAAAAAGCAGGAGAAAAAGGTATTTGAATGTGGCGAAGGGTCATTCTTGTAAAAGACCTTTTTCACTAAATTTTTGCATCAACATTGAGCTAACTGATACCACATCAGAAAGAATACATCGAGGACTACACACTGGAAAAAAATTAGAAAATTTTGTTGTAAGCTTAAAACATTTGACGGGGTAAATGACTAATTTCAAATTAGTAATTTGTCGGGGCAAACTACCTACAGCCTTAGATAAACAGACTCATTTTCCGCTGTGTTTCAGCAAATTCCAATTTCACTTTAATACCATTCTCACATTCTGTCTTGAGAGATGAGTGTCGGAAATCACTGGCTTTTTACACCCAAGCAACTGGAAGAAACTCCTTCACGAAAGTCTGGCATTGACCAAGTACAAGAAGACAGACTAAGAAAAGAGGGCATCAAAATTATCATGGTAAAATTTTACCAACCTTGCTTTTGCACGAGCCAACACATTTTCAGGAAATTGGATCATTGTTAAAACTGTAATTTTTCTTTAACAATTTCATAGTAGAAGTGCAAACTTTCAAGTTCAGGATAACCAATCCAACCCTTGCTACTGCCAGTGTACTGTTTCACCGTTTCTACATGTTCCACTCATTTCATGAGTTCCCGAAACAAGTGATTTTAACAAAAGAATAATTTATTCTAAATTCCCTGTCTAAAAATTTTAGATAACCGCACTAGCATGTCTATTTCTAGCGGGAAAGGTGGAAGAAACGCCCAAGAAATGTAAAGATATAGTTGCTACTGCCAAAGAGAAGTATCCAGCTGATTTTATATCAAAAAATCTCACTGTAAGCCTTTTCAGTCACTTTGCCTACAGTTGAACCACGCCATAATATCGAAATTTTCAAAAGTCTTGCTGTTTGCTGGATCAACAGCTCAACTGTAATCACTTTTCTTGTTGCAGGATGAAGTGATGTCCCTAGAGAGGGTGCTTCTCCAAACCGCACGTTTTGATTTGCACGTGGAGCACCCCTACAACTTCCTTGTTCAATATGCCAAGCCCTTTAAATTAGAGAAAAGTGAAATGGGCAAGATTGTCCAAGACGCATGGACATTTATGAATGACAGTGCCTATACAACACTATGCCTGCAGTGGGAACCAGAGGTCGACTTCTTCCATATGAAAATGTAAAATGAAGATAACCATTAGTCAACATCTAGGTTATTGCTATTTCCCTGCTATATATGTCCTTCAAGAAACGAGATGTGGAGCCAGATTGGCACGACAGAAACCCAGATGAGCAATGGTGGGAGGCCTACGTTGCTAATTTGACCACTCAGATGATGCAGGTGAGACAATTTGTCGTTTAGCCTACTGTCTCGATGGCAAACCCCGGTTTCATATGCTTTTAGGGGCTCTTGATACCTTTGATAATTTCTTGTTTGAGCTTTTTGTGTTATATTGCAACAAGTTTAGGTGTTTATCCATACATCAACCAAACCAAGTGGCTGTGCACTTAACATACTTTTTTCTCACTTCAGGCTCTAAAACCTTATTTTTTGCATTAATTAGAGCATCCTGAAAGAAGGTTTGCAAGAGGTAAAAAACGTTTTACAGAGTATTTTATGATTTTTTATGTCATTCAAATGAGTTCGAAATCTAAAAACCTTTTTTAAAATGATCTGATTAGTATTACAAGAACATGAAAGGGGTTTGCTGTTGATAAAGTTTGCTGTAATTGAAGCAAAATCAACGAAAAAGTTTTTGATTTTTACAGGAAGTTTGCCACACCGTGTTAGACTACTATCAACAATGAGCCCAAGATCCAATAAATTCTTGGCTTTACCGAATAATACCATTTTATTGTCTTGGAAATTTGTGTAAATAAATGAATAGAGTGCTTTTATGCTGGGATAATTTTAGATTTTTTAACACATTATACTGACTGGCTTTTATTAAAATCTCTTTATCTAGCCAACAAAAAATAACAACAAACGCACATCCTTATTTGATGGCACGAACCTTAACACGAGAATGCAAGAGTTGGCGTTCCTCTTCCTTTTTGCGCTCTTTAAAGGCAAATTGATTTGACTTCTTCTCAATGCGACGTTCTTTGCGTTCTCGTTTAACAGCCTGCTTTCTAATTCGTCTCTCTTCTGCTGTTTCTCCTTTTGGCCGCATGCTGCTGGTAGTCTTGCCGGTCATCACACTATACACATCTGAAGAACCATCCGAATCATCCATTTGCTAAAAAGAAGTAAATAAAATATTTTGTAAGAAACATTTTCGTAAAGATCTCAACTACCTCTAGAACTTTCTTTGCAAGCATGGCCTTCCTTCTGCGAGACGAAGTTTCTTTAATTACAGATGGATGGTTATACAGATTGGAGTAGGTTGAAAGAACTGATTCGCAATCCCACTTCTGCCTTTTCGCAGCAGCCTCATCATCCCTGTCGTCATCATCCATCTCTTCCTCATTGTCTTCCTCCTGATGGGCAAAAGCGGTCAGCACAAAACGCTTGGTTTCCTCATTTGGCGTCTAAAAAGCAAAATCATCGGCTCAAAGACTAGCAACAGAGCAAAATTCACCTCTGGCAAATACTTTCGCTTTCCCCCACTATGCTCTTCCACAAGTTTCTTCATACGCTCAGAAGCTTGATCGATGAAGCCAGCTATTTCGCCAAGTTCTTCTTCGTCACCTTCACCAAGCTTTTCCGCGTCATACTGTTCGTAGAGCTGTTCAAAATGGTCGTCAATAGTTTGCAATCCGTCAGGGCGCTTAATTACGGCTGAGCTCATAGAGTAGTTTGTGAATCGCGTTCTTCTTTCCTCCTTGTCATCTTGCAAATCTGGCAGATGCTCTTCTTCTTCATAGCAACCTGTAAATGAAACATCGTTAAAATAAAAAAATTTGGAGAAAAACACCTAAGGACTAAGTTGACATGAAAATTACCTTCACCGTCGGAAGAACTTTCGTCAGAAAATTTTTCATCTCGAGCCAAACCAAAGCGCCTCATCATTTCATCTTTGGCGTCTACTTCATCTGTGATCCTGACAATTTCCATGTCTGTTCCATCTTCTGCGCCAGCATTGGCCTTCTCCATAAAGTCGTCTTCAAGAACGTCGTTTTCATCGCCCTCAAATTCGCCATCCAAGGCTGCAGCAATATCAGGGTCAATGTTTGGAAAGAGTTCTAAAAGTGAATTAAAATTAAGATGAGAACATCTTGGATGGATGTTGCGAAAGTTGCTCAACAAACTAGTTCTTCACATCTGCGAAAATCCTACCATTACATGTTGCCGCCTGATTCAGCAAACCAATTTTCAGTTCAACGCCCTCTGTTTCGAAAATAGTGCTTGGTAATTGAATGGATGAGCTTGGCACTTGAATAATAGTCCTGTCGACTTCACCCATTTCGACTGTCTGGAACATCGGAGATTATGTGTAGGACAGATGCATTTAAAGCTACCTCTCCAACATTCTTGAGATGTTGCAAATAGTCATAATCGTCTTTGTAGTAGATCCCATATTTGTTTCTTTCTTCAATATTCTGAAAGAAAAGGCTGGGGTCACAACTTATTACAACAATAATACACATTAGAACAGCTTTAAGTTACAGAAACAATGGACAATATAGACGCTCCAGAGGAAATTTTATGATTTTTCTATAGTTAGATTTTAGCTTAAAAAACACAAACCTTCGAGGCAACCGGCATCAATACGCGTTCCCCAACAGATTCATCAGCAATAAGCGGATCCTTCTGACTTCTGTGAACCAGCCGAAAAGTAGTCCCACCGTTCTTTTCAATAAAGCACTTCTTTTTCTTTCCCTAAAATTGCCAAGATTAATTATCGAGACACGGCCAAACAAATAAAATATTACCATTCTTTTCTAATTCAGTGCGGTAAGCAGCGATATTTACATAAAAAGACAGGGTGAAGCAAGAAATTTCCATCATTTCAAACCATCATAACTTTTGTGCCAGAACGAATTTCGAGAAACGGTTATTTGTATCTTTTCCTTCAAACAATGCAAAAAACCGTTTCTAGCAACTCCTGCTGCAAAAAACGTTGTGATTGTTTGAAATGATGAGAGCTTCTTACGCCACCCTGTTTGCATCAAGACAACTTCCTCACGATATAGAATTTGCAGATGAGCTAATTCTCGAGATATCAAAGCAAAAATTGTTAATTTTGAGCCCCTAAATTTTAATGTGTTTTTTTCGCCAACAAAACGCCAACCATCTAATTTCGGAGCTTTCATTTTGGGACAAACACATGTTTGTAAAGGTAAATATCGATTTCATGCCTAGTCGAGAAAATATTTACAAGTTCGGCCTCCAATTAAGGCCCTTAATGTTTTCAGCTACCGTATTTCCTCTAATAAACGCCCCCCCCCCCCCCAATTCAAAATCGTGTTTTTGGCATTTTTTTTATCCAACTTTTTCCGGACGATTCTCAGGCAACTTATCACCCAAATTGTAGCCGAAACAGTGAGCTACAATTTAAGCGCTAATTTGCCTAAGACTTGTTTGGAAAATTTTGGTCAAAAACACGATTTTGAATTGGGGGGGGGCTGTTTATTAGAGGAAATACGGTATGTTTTTTTTTGTCCAACTGGAAACTCTTTTTTATCTAAGTGAATCTGAACGATAGAAACTTTGGAAGAGGCTAAATTTTTTTATAACTAGTGCCTCATGACATATTTCGATGGATAACTATGGACACGATATATCAAGCTGTTGAGAGTTGGTTGTTTCTGGTGCCTATTATAACTGCTTCGAGTAAACATTTTAAGGCTTGCATTTCTTCATACCCATTATTGCCATAGTAGTTGTTTGCACAACTCTATATTTTTGTAAAAATAACCCAGAAGAAGAGGAATACCTTTTTGAGGCAGCTGAAGAAGAAGAGCTTTTAAAGTGTAAGTTTTTATTGTTTTTTGGTGTGTTTTTCATGATCAACATTGCACTCCTTTATTTCTTCTCAATAATAGTTGATTTAAATTAAACTGGACAAATTTACGTTACAATTTTACGGACTGATATGACTAGTTTCAAGGGGGATAGGCCGACGAAAATGTATAGAAACAACGTTATTTTACTTTAATTATAAAGTTATTTTTAGTTTATCAGGACCTGAAAGAGATCGAAAAGAAAGAGTCTTGACACGCTTGAAAAAAAAAAACTTTACATTAATTTTGCTGCTTTGTAAAATATAGGCTGATGAAAAACCCATAAATTTTTATCTCTAAAACCTGCTAACTGTGTTGTTATTAATTCGAATTACTAGTTTTTAAAATGATCTCAACTTCAAGTGTTTATACTAATCGTCATTTTTGTTCAAACATTAATGGCCTAAACTGCATCCCAGGATCACAGCTTCAAATTAATGCGTTGTTTTAATTCCTGTTGCACTTTTTGTTGTTGCCCTTTTTACCTAAATCCAATTCAGGGCAATAATTTGTTGCAACAGTTTGAAAATAGTTATTGAAAACTACTTATATAATAATCAGATTAGGAAAAATTTGACAGGTAAAAAAATTCGACAGGTAAACACATGATTTGATGGGATAAAAGCATAAATTTGCGAAAATTACCATTGGCCTTTTTTGTCACACATATTTTTATTTTTACGAATGTTGATAACTTTGCGAGTTTGCCAGCTTTCGAGATATAAAGCTACGGGTTGTCGGTCAGCCTAAATTATATACTTTGGTTACCTATTAAATAAAAGACAATTTATATTATTACACAGTAGCGCGAAAGAGCAATTTCTGATAAAATGAGCTTCACGTAGAAATTCTTATCTGTTCACTAATCTACACACCCAGCAGCCGATGGCAGCTATGCAGCAGGTTTTTGGGGTTCACGGCTGAAATTTGCTAAGTTATTTGACTTCTGGATACAGTTATGGAAACGGGACACAAACGTTTTGGCGTTTATGTCCCGTAAAAATCTACTATTCCACTTTTATGGTGTATCTGTCTCTCGCGGTGAGAGTCTCATCCAGATTTTCTTTCTGAGCTATGCCCTTAGGAATGTACCGTATATAATATATTAATGTGATCCCTTATCTTGAAAGTCTGTACTTCAGAACAAACCAAAATTATTTAAAAAGAATAACACCAAAATGCAAGTAAGAACACGGTGACTACAATGCCCTGAAAACTGGGAAAATGACAGCTTTTTGGGTATACGAACGGGTTTTGCCGTATTTTTAAATTTTTTGCTGATTATTTACCGGCAAAGTCTTCGTCAAACATATCTCTTATGATTTTATTATCTTTTTGGCAGTTCTTATGCAATTCGAAATTAATGAAACTCTCACGGTAAAAATTAATAACAGTAAACCAACTAATTTATAACGGACTGGACCCAAGCAGCAAACTCTGTTGTGTCATCAATAGATTCGTGTTTTTTGAAGAACGGATCACTCATTAGGATTGTTTGGTTAGCCCGCTCGGAGAGATTCTTCTTAAGACACTTGCTGACAAAGTCTACAAACTGATCCGAAAACATTTTCCTTGGTAACGTTGGAGGAGGCTGAAAGTAGAGAAAATGTCAAAAAAAGTTGACACAAGATACACAAATTACAGAGTATTCCGAGCATTCTGCCAATTTTAAACCATCATAACTGTCTTTTATAATGAAACTTTGAAATTATGTCCTCGACAATGCTATCAGAATTGAAAAACAAATTTCCGGTGTAGGACGCCAGAAAGACGATTTTTGTCTGACTAATCTTTGATGTTACCTCCACTTACCCAGACGATTGGACATGTAAGGCCGTGACATCACAAGGAGACAAAATAAAAAAATGTTTTTAGACGCTATACACGAAAAATTTGTATTGCAATTAAAAAGAGTATATTGATGAAAAAAATTCTGTCACAAAAAAAAGTTTGGAGGTTTCAAGTGGCAGAATCCCTGAAACACACTATATGACCTTATTGACAATATAATCCAGCAGCTCGAAAATAGCCATTGTTTTTGGAGAAGTCTCATCCCCAGTAGTAGCTGCATTATCCATACCAGTATCATCGAGTTCAATATCTTCCGGCTTGACACCAAACATCTTGGCATATTCTCGACGAGATGGATTTGGAATCGGGTAACGTCCTATCGCTAGCTCCACTAACGAAAGCCCAAAGCTCCACACATCAGATTGAATAGAATAGCGCGCACCAGTCAACCTTTCAGGCTGAAAATAGAAAGATCGAGAAAATATCGATGAGTTAACAGTTAAATTACAGCCATGTATGACCTGGTGCCAACAAACGAATTTGCCATACTGTCAATCTAAAAAACAAAATTTACTAGGCTCATAAGAAAAGTGAAACAAAATCAAATCTTTTACCAGCATACAGGAAACGCCGAAATCACATAGCTTAATTTCTCCTTGACTATTAACGAGCATGTTGGATGGCTTTACATCTAAAATATTTAGTCAAAACAAGCAGCTAAAACGAAAAATTACCTCGGTGTAAAATATTAAACTCCTCTTTCAAATATGTTAGTCCCTTAATCACAGCCACAGCTATTTTTCCCACCCATTTTTCTTCTACTCTTCCGACTGTCTAAAACAATAAAAATTATCATCAAATAGCCAGTAGCAGAGAAACCGGCAACCATAAATGTTTACTAACTAAATCTTTCAAACGAGTTACTTTACCTGCAGAACAATATCGAGCGAAAGACCATCCATAAATTCCATGCAAATCGAGATATCGTTGTTATTCGTGAATGCCCCGTAAAATCCTGAAAAACAGATATAATAAAAAGGTGACAGCCAGGTAGCCAATCTGATAGCTGACCTACGATATAAGGACTGTTGCACTTATGCAAAACTTCAAGCTCCTTGAGAATCTGATTCCGCACCGATGGTTTGACTTCTAAATGCACGAGTTTTCTTGCCAGCACAACATCTGTTTTGGTGTGACGCATTTTGTGAACCACTCCTCCATTTCCATGTCCAAGTTCAGAAATCCGCTTGAGCACTTCTTCGCTGATTTCTCCAATCTGTAAAATTAAAATCCCTAAAAATATCGACACGACCTGCTTTTTTTTTAAAATATATGCACGAAATACTAACCTGTTCTTTTTTTGACTTCCACTCGTTCATACGTTGCTGCTGCGGTCGAGAAAGCGCCAAATTTTGCAATTGGTCATCCAAGGAAGCTTCTTTCTGCCCATCCGTCACATCATCCCTTGTTCCTTCTTCATTCACAGTCGGCGGAAGACTCAAGTTTAATGGGTTTCTCTTCTTGCTACTTGCCATTGATGAGAGAGCTGCAAAAATAATAGGAAAAGGTCAGGGAATCCAGAAGTAAAAGAAAATATGAACAAAAAACGACTGACAAAGAGCTAAACATCTTGCTGCAAAAAAGCAGCGGGAATTCAAAGAGCAGAAGCGGCAATGCAGCCCAACACAATTGATGAAAGTTGATTTTGGGATCAGCGACTGGCTAACGCAGAAATTACCCAACGGAAAAAACTATCCAATTAAAAATTCTCCCAACACACAGGCACAGGCTAATAATACAGGCACTGGATCGACATTAACAGCCAGTCAACAATGATCAAGGGATTACAAAAATAAACCTCAAATCCAATAACGCAAATAGGATTCAGAAACTCTTTTTATTACGAACAGTATGCGGAGAGATCAGGTAAGTCTAAGAATTAGAACTTGCCCTGGAATACCAAGGCAAAACTGATTTTTTATGAATTTTTTATTTATTTAATGTCCACAAATAGCAAAAGACGCCATACGACTCAGGTTTGGTATAAAGTGATATCCAAATATAGTATTTGGCATGTGTCTGTCTATCACGTTTTCTTTTTTTTTAATTTGGCGCCAAAATTTTTTTTAAAATTTGGCGCCAAAATTTTTTTTTATTTGGCGCCAAAATTTTTTTTGCTTTTGGAGACCATTATGTCCAACTTTTTGTAAGAAACATTTACTTTTATGGTTTTACCATCTTATAAAGGTTGCGAGGACACACAAGAAGATGCAGGCCTCGAGGACGGGCATGGAGTCAAACATTATTCCAATTTATCTAAAAATATAAAAGAAACCAAAAATATTATATTTGATGATACTTTTGAGCCCCTCCAAAAACGTTTAAAAAAAGTTGTTATGAGGTAATAAAAAGAAGAAATACGGCATATTCATCAGACTCAATAACTAAAAAAGCGCCAGAGGCGCCACTCCAGCTCGTATATTAAATAGTAAGAATCAAAGAAGCAGGCTCTAAGAAGTAGCAATTACAAGTTTTCCAGAAGAGAGGCACAAAATAAACAATTCCAATATTTTATTGGGCCACCCTCTATTTCTATCATTGCTTGTAATCTTGCGATTTTATTTGTGCCATATTTATTCAAGTTTTCAAGCGCCATTAATTTAGTTGACTGCGGACGCGAATTTCTAAGCACAACAAACTCAGCAAGCTCAAAAAATGTCAATATGCCGGCCCTTTCACTTGGGAAAGTGTGGTGGTGCCATCTTTTTGCAGCCAGCCTTTCCCTCATATCCCAGAAGGCTTTTGGGAGGGGGGTAGGGTGAGGATCATCCCGTATAACTTATTGCTTGGGAGAGGTTGGTCCTGCTGGTCTTGCCCAACAAAGTATTGACAAAGTTTGTTGGCATGGGAAGGATGAACCAGTTAAGTCTCATTCTACTTTCTTGTTTAGTCTTTTGATGACAATTTATATGGTTTAAGAAAAATTTTTATGTATGATAGATGGAGATGTTGCATGCTTACACTTTTTTAACTGTTCGACATCTTATTGACTGCTAAATTGTATTTTTAATTGCCGCATTTACTCTATTAAGTGGGCATGCCCGTCTATTTTTCCACCCTTTGCTAGGGGGTCCGCTTATTACAGGGTGCGCGCTCATTAGAGGGTGCCCGCTTAATTTTCCACCTTTTCTCGTATCATAATTCAAATATTTTAGGCAACACAATGAGATCGATCTCAAACGACTTACGAAGAGCTTCAACTTCATCAGCTAGGGTGCTCGCTTGTTAGAGGATGTCTGCTTAATAGAGTAAATACGGTATATAGTCAAACCTCGATACAACGAACCACCGATATAACGAAACCCTCGATACAATGAATATTTTGCCTAGTCCCCAGGGATTCGTTATATCGAGATTTGACTGTATTGGAATATTTTGACACGTGCACTTACCGCAATCGCCTCCTCTCTAATAACTACCCGATCTCTAGTAATAACTCCAACCACTGCAGTAGTAGTTGGACCGGTAGCGAGCTGGCTGTCGCGGGTGTATTCTGTCCTATCCCCCTGACTAACCCTTAATGAGCCTTACTAACCCTTATAATTTAGGTTGTGCTACATTGGCGATGGTGGAAGGAGGAATCACACTGGTAAAATATCTTCTCTTCTTTGCCAACTTTATTTTGTGGGTGTTGGGGCTTGCTCTGGTGATTGTGGGTGCTGTCCTCCAGCTCAAATATGCCGGCATACTCGACATTTTAGGAGATGAAAGGTGAATTGTTTGCACCAAATTCACTTGTCTCAAGTCAACTATTTTAAGGTTAGCCACACCGGTAATACTTCTGGCAGCTGGGTGTTTTTGTGCTCTTCTAGGTTTCCTTGGCTACTGTGGTGCTATTCGCGAGAACTATTGCTTGACCGTAAGCCTCTTCTCAACCATTTATATTCTGGTCTCATTTCCTTTCAGTCGAGCTTTGCTGTCTTATTGGCCCTCTTTCTGCTGACAGAAACAGCAGTAGCAATCGCAGCATATGCACTGCATGAACCTCTACATGTGTTCCTAGTCAACCAGCTTACGCAGGTGTGTGTGTGCCATTAAAACAGCGGTTGGCCATGCTTTTTTCCCAAAATGTTTAACTATTTCGACGTTTCAGTCCAAAAAAACACTGCTTCAGAAACTAATTGCTTTCTTTAAGGGGATGGACAGATACAACAAATCCAAAGGGGTAGCTATGGCCTGGGATCAAGTAAGTGTTTGGAAGTTTCGTGAATGAGTGATCTAATTTTGCTGCAGTCGGACCGAGGAGCTATTTTACTGACATATTTTACTGATAAACTTTTCAAATATGTGCATAAATGTGAAAAAATTGTGTTTTTTTTTGCAGACCCAACAACAAATGCAGTGTTGTGGTGTGAACAACTCCACAGACTGGCATCCTGCTCCTCCAGACTCTTGCTGTGTTCACTTGCATGAAGGCTGTGCCAGAATGGTCCAACCATTACTCTACAACGTAGGCATACTCTATTATCACTGCCAAATACTTATTTAACAAAAATCGAGCCAAACGGACTTTTCAAACTCGTGGTTTTTTGACATATTTTTTTCTTGTCTTTTATCTCGAGAGCCTACAGTTAAACACACACCTACAGTTAAACCTACACTTACAGTTAGACCTACACCAACAGTGTAGATGTAGGTAGTTGTGGTATATAGTTAAGTGAAATTCAAAATTATAAGTATTCCGTTTGAAACAAAATGTTACATCTATGATTTATTTAATACACTGTAAATACACTGTAGGCGTAGTTTTAACTGTAGGTGTAGGTCAAAATTGTAGGTGTAGGTCAAAATTGTAGGTGTAGGTGTATATTTCGAAAACACTGCCCTCGATATAACACACCCCGGGGCTCAATCCCTAGGGAGTATGTTGTATCGAGACTCGACTGTAAAAGCCAAAGAACAGTTTTTCAATGATTATAAAAAGATGAGAGGGGTAATAAGAGGGCAGTTTAGGTATACTCTTAAAACCAATTTCTTTGCTATACGTCTGTGTGTTCAATCACCTATTATCACTGCTTTTTTTTGTTTTGATCTACCAATTGCAGATGGGATGTGTGCAAAGTGTGCATTCGTGGATTGTCACCAACGCAACCATAGTTGGTGGGATTAGTGCTCTGCTGGGTGCCGTTCAAGTCATTGGAATTTGTTTTGCTTGTTGTTTGTCCAAGAGCATTCTCAAAGATTTCCACGACTTCTACTACTAATCAACAAACGCAAGGACTAGTATTTTATTTTCATGATTTATCACACTACTCACTAATAAGCTATAAATATGTAATACGTTTTGTTGTCTTATTTGCATTCTCTGTTTCTTTTATGAATAAATGAATGGTGTTGTAAATCATCTAAAGACACAAAAACCACTCGTATTTTTTAGAACATATTACAGCAGGTTATATCCCGTTAAAAAGCTGAGCTGCAAAGGTATACAATAAATCCACTGTATAATCGATCCTCTTGGCAGTGGAAGAGATGTAAAAGTGGCTCCTTGGTTTTACCCCAAGGAGAGGAGCCATAATTTCCTTGGCAACAGGAAATTCTGGCGGGCCTGCCTCCTTAAAAACCCCCATTTTGCATGAAAATGCTTAGGTGTGCCCATAATTTCTCAACCTTAGGATCAAGTTAGCTACAGGCTACACTTGATCCATTTGGCTTCAGCTAAAAGTCTTCGGTAGGCTCTAGACAAAGGAGCATAAGATTCCATAGTCCCCAGATGCTTTTGGTGCGTAAATGTGGGTGCACAAATGTGGAGTGAGGCGCTTAGAGAGACCTGGTTGTGAAGCTTGACCACTACACCAACCATGGCAATGCAGACTCGAAAAATGGGGGGTGTAAATCAACTAGGCAAGTGTGCAGCCTGGCAAATGCAGTCAGTAGACTTGCATGCAACAGGATAAGGTTAATTCATTCACCAGAACCATACTTAGCCGCAGTCAATGGCGCAGCCAGCTGCTGCTGTTCATTAGACCAGGAGCAAGCAAAACAGCAGCAGCAGCATCAGTCAAATTCCCAAAATAGAGGGAGGAAGAGAGGAATACAAAGGCAAATACACCCCTGCTGCCATTGATTTTGCATCAAGAGGAGCAGGCAAAGGGCAACAAAGAAGACAGATTACAGCTCCCTACCCTTTTCTCTTCCTGTCCACTAATCATTGCTGTTTTGGAGTAGCAGCAGCAGTCTGCCTCCGCCTCTCTGGCCGCCCATATTGGCTAGGCGTCTTTTTGTTGGAGTGTGTGTGTATGCTGTCCACTAGCCCAACAACCATTTATTTTTATTTTTTTCTTCTTCCTCTCAGTTTTATTGGGTCGTTATTTGAGCTGCAGCCTGCCCATTATTATCTGGTTGTTCTCGCTGCGGGCGATTTTTGAACGAGGGAAGACCAATAAAATAAAAATTTACAACATGTTGTTGGGCGGCAGATCTGCCTTGTTAACAGCCCCATTTGGCGGATCGTTAAAATTAATTGCGTCGAGTGTTTCCTCCACTCCTCTCCTACTGCTAATCGCTTTCTTGACCGTTCCACTGGACGGCTCCTCTCCAGCGGTGGTGAGCGACGAATATCAGGTAAGTAGGTTTTTTTTTTGAGGGGGATGATTTATTTTGGGAAAGAGTAGGTTGTCTTTTTGGTGGTGGAAAAGAAAAAATGTTTTGTTGAGAGAGAGAGAGTGTGTGTCTCCTATCAGAAGTTTAATTGATGCTCTTTTTAGCACAACCAACACAACTCAAAATGTGTGAGGATAACTATGGACATGTGCAAGGATATTCAGGCAAGTTGATTGGATATTCTGGTTGGCTTATACGGATCATGGATTTTTTTTCGCTGTGCTGATCATTTAAGTGGTTAAATATCAAAGTGAGATCAACAAAAAATAAGGGGAAACGGACTAGAACAAGAAAAGTTTAGATTTTAAACAGCAAAAAAAAAATTCACGGGACGGTAGGGCTTGTGCATAAGGCTCTATTCAAGGTGGTTGTTATACCCATAACTATATTTTGGATTTTCTAATAGAACCACACCCCCTCCTCAATAATTCAAAATCGTGTTTTTGGCATTGTGTTTTCAACCTATTTTTTGGAAACAACTCCCAAGCAAGTTACCACTCAAATTGTAGCTTATTGTTTTAGCTATAAATTGGGTGGTAACTTGCCTAAGACTTGTTGGGAAAAAGTAGGCCAAAAACACAATGCCAAATACACAATGCTAAAAACACAATGTGAAAAAAAATAATAAATATTAAAAAAATTATAAGTAGCATACATGGCTCAGTGGTTAGGCTATCCACTTTTTCGTTACAAGAATTGGCGCAGTCGCAAGTTCGAATCCGCTCCCTCGTTTTCAGGACTATACGAGATTGAGATGTCCATCACCTCATTATTTCATGGCCATGTCATCTGTACACTTCTTCAAGAGGTTTTGACATGGGAGGTTCATCTTAGCGGGATGTTCTCTCCGGAATCCTAGTAGCCCTGCGAACGGTTTCTCCAGTCCATAGAAATGCATACATTAATTCAAAAATTTTAAGAGGGGGAGGTGTTATAATTCAGTAGTACCAACACCTCGAAGGTCCCGAGAAGCGGCTTTATCGAGAAATGGAACTCAATAACTCGGCTGCCTCGACAATTCGGCAGTCCCACTCCAATCCCCTGCGGCATCGAGTTATCGAGGGTTGACTGTAGCTTACTAGGTGTTTGGTTTTTAGTACAACATGACCATCTACCCCAATCTGCTGAAACACACCAAACAAGAAGAGGCGGAAGCCGACATAAAACAGTACGAGGTGCTGGTCAAAGTACGTTGCAGTGCCGACTTCAAGTTAGTCTATAAATACCAAAAGGTTTTTTTGGAAAATATGTCTCTTGCAGGTTCTTCCTGTGCACCATGTTTGCCCCAGTGTGCACCATGCTCGACTACCCCATCGCTCCCTGTCGCCATTTGTGCCTGTCAGCCAAACAAGGCTGTGAAGGCCTGATGCGCAAGTTCGGCTACCAATGGCCGGAGATCTTCAACTGCGACAATATGCCTGACGGAGGCATGTGTGTGGGCGAAAACCGCACCAAGACTGCCGCAGCCACCGACCCCTCCTCAATCACTCTACAACCAGCTGGAGTGTCCACCTCCAAAATCAAGCTTAATGAGTTGGAGTGTCCACATACAATGAAGGTGCTCAGCCGATCGAGGTGCGCCAAGCAGCCCTTATTCTCCGAAATTAATGAGTGTGTTTCTTAAGGCACAGCCTGTTGATAGCCAACACCAGCATTGAGCAGTGCAGCATGCCTTGCCAAACTGATGGAATTGTGCCCACATTCTTCAGTGCTCATGTCAGACACTACTTGAGGCTCTGGACTGGTAGGTTTCTTTCTTCTTAAGTGATCCAAACGACGAGGATTCCTTCCATATTCTTGCGCATTCCCGCTTTTAGTCTCAGCCGCTTCGCACTCCCACCAACTTCGCTGTTTGTCTTGGAATTTCGAACTGCTCGGCCAGCTTCAACTGGTTGTCGTTCTTTGCACACGCCTCAATGATTGCTTTTTTCAGTTCCAACTACACAGCCTTGAGCTTTTTTAGAGTAGCCATCTGAAAATTTAGAAATGAGAACGCCAAATGAGAGTCGACTGTAGGTAAATTTTCGAATTGGCCAATCCAATGAGTGTCGACTCTG
Organism: Subanguina moxae; assembly: GCA_000981365.1. Classification (NCBI taxonomy): domain Eukaryota; kingdom Metazoa; phylum Nematoda; class Chromadorea; order Rhabditida; family Anguinidae; genus Subanguina; species Subanguina moxae. The sequence continues at coordinate 14,506 of BBSZ01004458.1, read as the reverse complement.
ATCGGGCCCGGAAAGTTCTGTTGAGTCCATTGCATAATGCCCTAACACACTTTTTGGTAAAAAAAACCGAGGTTAATTATGCACCAACCCAATATTACAGTCGAACCTCGTTAAACTGGCACCCCTAATTCAAAAAAATGTGTTTGTGGCATTGTGTTTTTGACCTATGTTTTGCTGGTGTCTTCTGGGCATGTTATATACCAAAATTTAGCTTAGATTCTAGGCTACGTTTTGGTATATAACATGCCCAGAAGACACCAGCAAAACATAGGTCAAAAACACAATGCCACAAACACATTTTTTTGAATTAGGGGTGCCAGTTTAACGAGGTTCGACTGTAGAGAGAATACGGTAGCCGGTCTTAAAGGGGCAGGAAACTTGCTTGTCACAGCACTTTCGAATCCACTTTCGCCCAAGCCTAGCCCTAAGCCTAAGGGAAAACCTACCCTAAGCCTTTAGTGGTTCCGCGGGAATTTAAATTTCGAAAGTGCTGTGACAAGCAAGTGTCCTGCCCCTGTAGATCGGTCATTTCTGAAAATAGATTTAATCGATACAAAGACGACATCATACATGAAATAGGAGAGGAGAAGCCAAAATGGGCAAAAAAAGTCTCAGCATCTGTGCGTCAGTGCTGAGAAGTGAGCGCCCTTGCCTGCTATAAAGCCATTATTGCAGGTGCCTGGGCAGTGTGCTGTTGCATCTGCACCCTGTTCACCATCATCACTTTTCTGATTGATTTGGAGAGATTTGAGTTCCCTGAACGAGCCATTCTCTACATGGCTGTTTGCTACTTGGTTGTCTCCACTACTTACATGGTGGGCTGTTGTCAATTGTGGAACTGTTGATCACAACTACCTACTAGTGTTTAGATTGGACTGGTGGCAGAAGACAGCATGTCCTGCAGTGCAGTGTCAGCAACCAAGACTCAACTAGTCACACAGGTTTGTTCATATGTTCAGCTAATTAAGCTCCATTCCACTGTCGGAGGATTTTTTGCCTTGATCCCCTGACCATACTGTATTATACCCCTCCCCCCCTCCAAAAAAAAAATGTAACCGCCACAAAATACGTGTCCCATCCACCCCTGTCCTATTTTAGCGCCCTAAAAATGGTAAAGCGAGTGGTTTTTGCCCTTTTACCATGTTTTTTTCACTGGACCATGGCAAAAAAAAAACCCCCTGACCGTGCAATAGAGCCGCTAGTTGTTAAAATCATGATGTTGTAGGGCATTGATAATTTTGCTTGCACCGCAATGGCTGTTGCCCACTTCTTTTTCACCACGGCCGGCATTATTTGGTGGCTTCTTTTGTGCTTCTCCTGGTTCCTTGTCACTGTAAGTTTTTTGATGACAGATTTGTAAAAACACATGGGTGTAAATGGCCGCTTATTTGGAAGGGCAACTCATGACGGTCATATTGAAGTAGAGTCAAACCTGGATAAGCCGACACCTCTAAATTCAAAAAAGTGTTTTTGTGGCATTGTGTTTTTAACCTATGTTTTGCTAATCTCTTTTGGGCATGTTATATACCAAAATGTAGCTTATAATCTAGGCTATCTTTTGGTGCATAACATGTCCAAAAGACACTAGCAAAACATAGGTCAAAAACAGAATGCCACAAACACATTTTTTTGAATTTAGGGGTGTCGGCTTATCCAGGTTTGACTGTGGTCATGTTGAATTAGGAAATTTAGCTGCGGCACTTATGCACTTGGGGGGGGGGGGACGCATTTTATATTGATTTAGAAATAGTGTTTAGACGTCCCCCATGTAATTTTTATACGCTTAAAACGATAAAAAAGTTGTTTTCCGACCTTTTTGCTGACAAAAAACTGGTTTAAAAAAGAATTTTACTGAAATTTATTGTGCCTTAGAAGACCACCTTTTTCTTAGAAGACTAAGAAAACCAGTGCAAAGTGTACCTTAATACCCTCAAAAGATGGAATTTGAACATAGTTTTGTTAGTTGAGGCCTGCCGCATAAAAAAAGGTGTTCGGCTTAGGCTTAGGCATAGCCATATGCAGACCAATCCAATCTCAGCTGTTTTATAGACTCTGAAATGGGGTGAAGCGCCAGTGGGACAAGTGTTCTCCTCCTACTTCAACGTGATCGCCTGGTTCCTGCCGTCGCTGATGGTGATCGCAGTGCTAGTGACCAGCAGCATAGATGGAGATGTGTTCACTGGAGTGTGCTCTGTAGGCAACCTCAGGCCGGCTGCTCTCTTCAACTTTGTTGTCGTGCCACAGTCCATTCTCATTTGTAGGTGTTTTGCATCGGTGTTATCTCCTTCCAAGTGAACAGCAATCTTTTCAGCTATTGGCTTGGTGCTGTTTGTGTGTGGTTTCATCTCCATAATGCGCATCAGAAGCTACATCAAAGGACAGCGGCTGAACAAGTTTGAGGTCACTGAAGCAGCTTCTGAGAAGATCAGCAAGCTGATGTTGCGCATCTCCAGCTTCTCTATGCTCTATGTTGTGCCGATGATTGTTGGGCAGTTGTGCACCTACTATCAGGTTGGCCCTCTTTGCACAGCCAAAACCATCCAGTTGAAAAGCCCATTTTTACTTAAAAGGCCCACCAGGTTAGCCATAGTCAGGGCAGGAGATTTTGCCCTGGTTCTCCAGGGTATACTACCTTCTGTCAGACAATTCTACCATGTTTTGGTTACTGGAGCTGGGCAAAAAGAGTCTTTAGGTGCATTTATAGTCGAGAGTCCTGCTCGGACTCGTCTCGCAGGTGAGTCTGTGAGCGCATCTCTAATTCTTCAAGGTCTCTCTGAGAGTAAAAAGACCCCTCTACGCTCCCTCTGGGGGCGTAGGGGGCTTGCAGGCTTGGGTTGAGACGCGCACATACATTTTTCTCACCAAAGTTATGGTCCAAAATGATGAAAAGTGCTATTTTCGACCAACTTGGATGAAAAACCACAAAATTTGTAGGCTTTGAACATGGAGAACTGGTTGACCACATGGTATTCCACACGTTGTCTTCATGCTCAACGAGGGGCTTTCGGCTTCACCCAGTCCCGTGAATTCTGTCCCATGGATGACGGCACGATGGTGCATGAAACACCTGAAGCTGTCATCTTCTTCATCAAATATCTTTGCCATTTCACTGTGGGAGGTTGGTGCCAAGGCTTTACCCATCCTTATTTTAAGCCTATCCTGCTCTCTCTAGTACAACACCATGCTCTTCTATCGTTCAACTTCCAATTTTTTTTCCGAAACATACAATAGGGTGGTTGCCTTACTGGTTTTGAGGGTAGGAGGTGGTGTTTTATGAGGTAGAGCTGTTCACACACAGAGAGTGATTCTCTATTACAGTCAAGTCTCGATATAGGGGCACCCCTAATTCAAAAGAGTGTGTTTGTGGCATTGTGTTTTTGACCTATGCTCTGCTAGTGTCTTTTGAGCATTTTGTATATCAAAATTTAGCTTAGATTCTAGGCTACATTTTGGTATATAACATGTCCAGAAGACACTAGCAAAACATAGGTCAAAAACACAATGCCACAAACACACTCTTTTGAATTTAGGGGTGCCCATTTATTAGAGTAAATACGGTATACAGTCAAACCCGGATAAGCCGACACCCCTAAATTCAAGAGAGTGTGTTTGTGGCAGTGTGTTTTCCGGTGTCTTCTGGGCATATTATATACCAAAATGTAGCCTAGAATCTAAGCTAAATTTTGATATACAAGATGCCCAGAAGACATTAGCAGAGCATAGGTCAAAAACAGAATGCCACAAACACATTTTTTTGAATTAGGGGTGCCCCTATATCGAGACTTGACTGCACAGTGCACACACAATAATGCATATACATTTTCAGTTGCGTGTGCTCTGTGGACGGTCAACGGCAAGACATTGAACAGCTATGGCGAATTTTATGCGCGCATCTTCTACGGACGCTCAAGAGTGCCTACAAGAGTTCATTAAGCAATATGGTATTCTATTTGTTCATAATAGTGGTTTATCTTATCTTGTTATGGTTAAACCCATATATTGTGACTCTCAACAAGTCTGATCCCCGCTGGGTCCGCCAATTTCAATGGGACTGAGAGCTGTATTGACAGGGCAAAGGAATAAAAAAGGGGTCCCTTTTTCTAAAGGCCATTCAGCCGTCTCCCTTACTAAACCAAGGCAAAAAATGCCTCTAGATGCATTTGTTTCTCAAGAGCAGTGGTCGGATTCATCTCACAGGTGAGACACCCCTAAATTTGTGTTTGTGGCATTGTGTTTTTGGCCAATGCTCTGCTAGTGTCTTCTGAATCGGAAATGTAGGTCAGCGATTGGCGTTAATTCAGGTGAGTCCGCCGAGAGGGCAAACAATGGAGTGGGGGTCACAATACACATGGGTGGTTATATATATATATTTTTTCTTGGCCAATAGCAATAACTGATGTTCTCATGACTTCTCCCTTTGCAATTGTTCACCTTTGTTGTTCACTTCTTGCCTCACAGATTTATGTATGCTAAAGTTTCCGCCCGCAGATATACAAAGGCCTTTTACTTATCTCCCTCCAGCTATAAGATATGAGTGGTTTTTGCTCGAAATTTCAAGGTATGTTCTCTCCTCCTCCTCCTCCTAAATATGTCTCCTTGCATTGTTGTTGCCATAAAAGGGTGTGTCTCGGGGCTGGAGCCGACTCAAAAACATCAGAAATCAGTCTCAGCCCTGGTGAGTGTCATCTCAACATTTCCAATAGCAATTATTGAGGCTGGCATTTGCTAGGGTATCGGTGCTGGAAAAAAAAAATTATTTACAGCACTGTGGTGAAGCTCTGAAAATGACACTCTACCCTGAATATTCTTGACCTGAAGAACAAAACACAGGGTTCACTACAAATAATATGTTCTTAATTTTCTGTTTGGTATAAAATTGATTTCACAAACTTTTATCCTATTTTTGAGCCTAATAAAAAAATTTTTGAAGCTAAAATTTGGCAATCTAGCTATACTAAAGCGCTATAATGTGTCAGGTGGTTCGCAATCGAACAAAAAAAAATCAAAGCTGAATTATGAAAATTTAGAGGAGCTCGGCGGATCAAAGTTGGGCACTAAAAGTGAAGAAATGCGGAAATTTAGAATGCCATACAGTTTGAATTTTGTTGTCTCGAGAGGAATTCAAAATTTTGCTGTCTCGAGAGGAATTCAAAATTTTGCTGTCTCGAGAGGAATTCAAAATTTTGCAATCATTATTGTTTCGATGATTGTTTTTGTGGGTACGCTTGAAATATTGAGTACTATAGGATGCTCGAAGATGCTCGGCGTGTGTTGTTGTGGGGGTGTAAAAATGGTCAAAAGGGGGTGAAGAGGGGGTTGTAAGGGGCGAAATTTTGATCTGGCGCGCCTCTCTAAATTTTCATAACTCAGCTTCGATCTTTTTTTTTTTTGTTCGACTGAAAATTATGCGTCACACAACATTGAGTAATCGGACAGAAACTTCTGAGTGGGTCAAAAATTCAGCAAACCCCAAATACAAAATTTACAAGTTTTTTTTTTGCTTCAGAAAATGCCACTCGACTCAGAATTTTCTGCTCTACAAAATGGTCTATAACGTTTTTTGATATGAGCGTTATCTACTGTTGATGTTTCCATGTAAGCCACTTCAAGAAGAGGCTTGGTTGCTGAGATATGATCAAAACTAGGAGAAAAAAGGATAAAAACTAAGTTCGCGGCTGGCTATGATCATATCTCAGCAAGCAAGCCTCTTCTTGAAGTTCAGATTCGGATTCCTGAGGTCTTTTTGCTTACTGGGGTGCCTCAGAATGAAGAAGTTATTGCAAAAATGAGTAGTGTAGATGAGTATTAGTACCGCGTAATTTCCTCGTATGTTCATTCGGCTTTTAGATATTTTGAAGCTTAATGCCATCTGAATCACAGGTCAGCAACTTTTCTGATTTTTGTTCTTATTATCGTTCGCCATAACTTTTTAGGAAGAAAGTGCTACGAAATGTTTGTTGTGCAAAAGGGAAATGACACCTCTTCAATTGGATACTTTTTTTGAGCATGGTGAGGAATACCAGTGCATATGGTACACTTGTCCAGGATTGAGTGATTACGTAATGAAGTTTCTCCGGTCTTAGCCCAAGTTTGATAATTTTTATCACTTTTAGAGTTGCTATTTTACTCTGCTCGCTCCTACGGATGTGTACTGGACAAGAAGAACAATGCAGCAAGTCAGAGAGAATTTCTTTCCATCACCTAACATCCATCTTCTGACTGATCAGTTCAAGCGGCAGTTCCTTTACGATGAAACAAATGATCAGGTACATAACCGTGCGCAAAAGCGAGGTAAAAAGCGAGGTGTCGCGAAGCGAGTAAACAAAAAGAAAAAAATAGTGTGGTGAAAAGAGCGCCACACGCATTTTGATGATTAATTTGTTGTAAACCGTGTTAAGGAACAGATTTCATCCGATCCGCCACCAGTCCTTAGCGCTGATCAGTTCGAGCAGATTTCACCTATTTTAAATGAAACTCCGGTGCAGCGAAACATTTATCCGGTCAAAAAAGATGAAGAAATGAACGTTGCGCTTAAGAATTCTTTTTTCCAGGTGATTACTTCTGGTTGCGTCGAAACATCGAATTAATTTCTATTTATTCCGTCTACGTCTTTTTAGAGTGATGGGTCGAATTCTCAGCCGGTTGATAAAGCGTCAAATTCTGCTAGCTCTGCACCAAAGAACAAACCTAAGCGAGTGAAATTACCTGTAGCTGCGACAAGAAGGTCAACACGCAAGCGCCCAGTAACAGAGGTCGATGTTGCGAGGCCTGCCAATAAGGTACCGAAGAAGTTGTTGTGAGGAATTATTTGAAACGGTTTTGTCTCGAGTGGAACTACAAACATTTCGTGTTATATTTTCTAGTAGGGTTTATCATTGCTAAAATTCAATTCGACGCTGAAGTTGAACAAATTCTTATCAACCAATTAGAAACCATACCTGTGACTAGCCATGAGATTGCAGAATCTATTAATTCAGATGAAGTTCTACAGGATGTGATTAAATCTATGCGGCAAGGTTGGCCAAAAACAGCTCCTCATGGGCCTATTTCTTCCTATTATTCTAAAAGGACCTTTTTATACATTATCAAGGGGTGTCTGTTATGTTATAAAATTGCTTTGGTTCCTTGAATTTGATCTCGCCCTTTACAGACAAGGAAATTAAGAAAAAACCCATTTTAATCCCAGAGAAAAGAGAGAAGACGGGGAAAAGCAACAAATTCCAATAATTTATTTTTTTTACTTGTGGCCTCCATATCGCGAACACGACAATGGCCGAAAATTAATTGTTTTTACAGACAAATGCATTTATTAGTTAGATTGCCAGCAAAATCAATTGAAAATGAAATCTGGGATCTAGTCTAGACATCCTCTTACACCGTCTAAAAAACTCTATAAAGTGGTGCTGTGAATTGATTGGCTTCAAATGTATCGGTTTGAAGGAGGTATTTAACTTCAGCCTCCATTGATGTCGTTCAACTGAGCCACACTCTTAAAAGAAGACCGAACTACCCTGGAGTTGGGCGGCTGGAGAGGTCGGATGGAAACCATTCGCTCCTCTACCTCATCCTCTGCCCTGCTTTGTCGCAGTTCACGCAATTTTTCAAGCTGAACTAAGTTTTAGTGTACCAACTCTTTGGAATCCTCTCCTATCTATTAAAAAGCACCTGAATGCTTGATATAGGCACAGCTGAGCGAAAAACAATGAACTTCATAACTTCTCGATATGGTTCAATGGTTTCACTCCCTTCATACACCCAGAACTCTTTGTTCTTCTCTGCAAACATTGAAAGAGATCAGCAAGCTGGTACAAATAGACCAGTATTCACCAAAATATAAGGAATTACTCACCACTTCCCGGCACTAATTGACCAACTCGGAAAGAGTATAGACCTGATTGGGAGCCATTGTAGAGAACATTGGAAAGTACTTTGGTCAGTGGAATTAGATTTAGGTTGTCGTCGTGGGATTCCTGAATCATTTTGTTGATGATAAGGGTGAAAAAGTTGACTAGGAGGCGAATGGTCGTACCCAGAGAAATAAATTTGCAAAGATTTGAGTCCAAGAACAAAAGACTCACATTTAAAAACACAGCAAAGGCCAGCACCCCGTTGGGCTGCTTGAACGCCAAATCCAGAGTCGGATACTTCACATTTCTGTGAATCAGTTGCACCTCGCCGGCATAGCCCACTCCACCCACACTATGCTCACTTCCGTTCATCGGCTCTAAAAAGAGGGCAAAAAATGAAGACGAACTTTTTGCAATTTGGTCTTTGCCACCCACCGGTGCCCCAGTGAAAGTCCACCTGTTCCAAGTGGAACTGCTCTCCCGGCAAAAAAGAGACCTCCAGGTCGGTGGAATTCCCCTCGGCATACTTTATGGAGATGCATGAGCCGAGGTTGTGCAACTCTAATTGGCAGCTCTCTTCGTAGCTCAGCCTAAAATTGTTGGTTGGTCGGCTGGTGGTGATGGTGGAGGAGGAATAACAAAGCCACTTAGTCATCCACTTTTTTGCCCAATTAGTCTTTTCCTTTTTGGAGGCTTTCGGAATATAGGAACACTATGGCAATTGAGCAACTTCTGGGAACAAAAGATCATTTTGCACAACATAAAATTCCGTCTTTCTGCCCAGCTCTTCCCGGAAATCATCGCATTTGTGGGTTTTAGAGCTACATATTGGCTTGGTGCACAATCAACGTCGGTTTTTATTGAACCAAAAACTTTATTGGATAAAGGACATTTTACTCAGCCAAACAATATTTAGATGATCATTCTGGAGCATATTCGCCGTCTACTTGAAGAAGAGCGTCCCATTTCTCTGGAAGTCGGTCAATCCCCTTGGCAAACAAGTTCCTGTTCTTTGAAGCGATCCACTCCTTAATGTTGGTCACGAGCTCATAAAAGTCGTCAAAGAACTTCCCCGCCTGCCAGTTCCTTACACTTCGATTGACGTGGTAGTCTGTGGGAATCTTGGTGAGACTGTAGAGAGAATGTTCGAGCAGATCCCAGCCCTTTTCGGCGATCGAATTGACGACGCGACCTTCGACATGAGGACGGGCGTTGTCATGGTGGAAGACTATTTTGTCCTCTTTTTAGCAAAATTGTTGCTTAAAAATGGTCTCTAAGCACTTTTGGAAAAATCTATTTGGGGGTGCGGGTGTATAACCGAGCAGCGTCCAACTTTGGATCTTCAAAAAACCTTATTTTTATAATATATACAGTTGACGCTCGATATAACGACCACCCCAAAAAGTTGGATCATCCACAGCTGGGTCCGACCAATTGTTTACTTCAATTTTTGACATCTTTTGCCCATTTTTATATAAATGTCTCTGGTAGAATGCATGGCTCAGTGGTTTGGCTATCCACTTTTTCGTTACAACAATTGCCGCAGTCGCTAGTTCGAATCCACTCCCTCGCTATCTAGGACTACTATGAGATTAAGATGTCCACATCTAGGACTACTATGAGATTGAGATGTCCATATTCAGGGCTATACGAGATTGAGATGCCTTAAAAATTCTAAAAGGGGGAGGTCTTATATGCCGTCTCGTATAACATCTCATATAACAAATGGTGTTTTTTAACGCATATAACAATATGCGTTAAAAGTAGCATGCATAGCTCAGTGGTTTGGCCACCCACTTCTTCGTTATTCGTTTCTTAGAGACACTAACATCAAAATGGGCAAAAGATGTCAAAAATTGAGGTAAACAAACGGTCGGACCCAGCTGTGGATGATCCAACTTTTTGGGCTGATCGTTATATGGAGCGTGTGGTGCAAAAGCATCCTTTATATGGGCCAACAGTTGTTTGCAAGCCATTAAAACATGTTATTGAAGTTGTTTCCCCAAGTCTGTTGCCCATATCCAATAAGTAGCGTGCTTTGAATACTTCTTGAACAAAAGATTTCAGCCCCTCTTTGTTTTCCTTTCTACCATAAAACTATTATTTTTTGTAGACCAAAGAAAACATTAATTCCCCTCTTCAGTTCTTCCCAAAAATACCCCAGAGAAGCAGAAATAGTTGAAAGGAGGTGTAAAATAAATTTACATGAGTTTTTTCTATGAATTATTCAACAATAGAGAAAGCTCAAATTTATGGAAAGGGGATAAAGTAAATAATTTGCTTTTAGGCAAGTCAAAAGCCTCATGGCAGAAAACATTCTCACGCCCCCTGTTTATCTTTTGGTTTGTGTGATTCCTGAAGATGGTTATGACACAAAAAAAATAGTGGGTCGAACTAATTCGAGGCATACCAAATCTCAATTTTGTGTTTTTGTGGAGGAATTCACCTGCTTTTGTTTCATTTGTGGGTACTACTGTATTATAAACCACTTCCCCCCAAAGTACTTGCTTTTCTAGGTATATTGACCATTTAAGAAGCATTTTTTGACCATTTTTAAGGGATTAAGGACTGTATAGGGGGAGACCACTTTCTTTTGCATTTCCGCATTTCAGGCTTTTTTTTTGTCATAGTCCAGTGAGAAAAACATGGTAAAAGGGCAGAAAAAACTGCTTAACCGCAAATGACCGCCCCAAAACGACACGCTATACCCTTTTTAGAGCATTAAAATAGGCCAAGGGGATGGTTACATGTATTTTGTGGCAGTTACATTTGAAGGGAGGGGTATAATACGGTAGAGTACATTTTTGTTGGACTCTATTTTGTTTTTTTTTTGTTGGACAAATAGCCTTCCTGAGAGCAATGGAGAGAAAAGTAATGAAATATGTCAAAAACACAACTTAGAAATGTAGTCTGGCCTTAACCCCAACTCTGAAAATCACAACAAAAGAGAAGGTTAGGCCCAAGTTTGGTCACCCAATTTTTGCCAGTATCCTTGGCACAAAATTTGAGTAGGAAGTTCATAAAAAAAAAACTTGCTTAAAAGTGGCGCCTTCTAGAGTAGAGTCATAAGCTGTTATTGAGGGCAACAGGTCGATGGGAGACTGTTTGCGATCCACATTCTGAAAGAGCAATAAAGAAAAATTAAAAAAAGAAAACACAATCAGACTTTATCCTCAATAATTCATACAGTTAGACTAGTTTACAACAGTAGGATGAATCAAAGAATACGCCACCCATTTACATTTTTGTCCTTGAAAGTATTTCAACTTCACAGTTTAATAACATTAAAATTTATACTCGTATCTTAATGACGAGATAAGTGTGTTCCCGTGGCAGAGTGGTTGAGTTTCGAAAGGTCACATTTCACACGGTTTCGATTCCTAGTTGGGTTGTGTGGATTAATCTTTTATTAAAAATTTTCTATTGTTAAATGGAGTGGGTGGCGTATTCTGTAAGTGCTCCCAACAGTAAAAACGGCAGTTGAGGCATAAATAATACGATAAACTCAATAATTATTTATATGAGCTGGACTGATATTGACGACTCGTAATTTATCCGCAACCCAGTTGGTCACTCAGCTTTTCTAAGCTCCCGCCAAAATAGATAATTGCTCTGGTTGTTTGACAATAAGTATTTCAATTGACGCAAATATGACTTTAAGTAGTGTCTGAAACAATTAGTTCGCTCAGACGGGCTTAGTTACAGGTCCTATTGTGAAATACTAAGGAGTGGCATTTCATTTGAGGGTTTTTTTTTTATAGTTCTTTGAGTGTTTTTTTTTGGAGAATAACCTGAAGTATTTTGCCGAGACTATCCAACTGCTGAGTGCATTTGTTGAGGACGGGCACGAGGTTCTGTTTGGCCTTGTTGGCTTGTTCAATTACTTGTGGAAGTTGAGTCTTAATTTCATTGAATTTGGCCTGGAGTTGGCCGAGAAATGCCATTTAACTACTCTAAATCAATTGTTTTTTAATATAAAATATGAAAAAAACAAAAAAAAAAAAAACAAATTGGACTTTTTTGTTCATCAACAAACAAATAAATTATAAATCTTGTTAAATAAAGTAAGATACAGTTGAATTCCTCACCTTTTCCAGCTAACTATAGAATTTTAAGCACAATAAGCAAAAAAACAATTGACTAAGGCAATACCTATCCAGTGAAAGCCTTGAAAGGCATTATTTAAAATGTATTATTGTGTTTACTGGCAAGCAAAGCTCTTAACACCTCCACGAACACCTCCCCAAAGCTGGGATAATAGCCGGCTCTTAGTTGCCTAAGCTGGTTCTCAACTCCCGACAAAAAGACTAGAAAAAATAAATAACTGCAAATATACCAACAAAGTCAAAAAAACAATTATTTATTTATTTTTAGAAGACTCTACTCTATTAAAGCCCCTTTTTAGTGCCCTGAAAAGGGTAAAGCGAGTCGTTTTGGGCCGGTTTTTTGCGTTTAAGGCAGTTTTATTGCCCTTTTACCATGTTTTTCTCATTGGACTATGGCAAGAGAGGCCTGAAATGCATCTACTTCTCCGGAATCTTGCTCGGATTCATCTCACAGGTAAGTCTGTGCGCGTATCTCTAACTCTCAAGGCCCTGAGCCCTCGTAAGGGGCCTTGTTGGCTTGTTCAATCCCCCTTACGAGGGCTCAGGGCCTTGGGATTTAGAGATACCGTATTCTCTCCAATAGAACCACACCCCTTAATTCAAAATCGTGTTTTTGGCATTGTGTTTTTGGCCTACTTTTTCCAAACAAGTCCTAGGCAAGTTACCACCCAATTTATAGCTAAAACAATAAGCTACAATTTGAGTGGTAACTTGCTTGGGAGTTGTCTACAAAAAGTAGGCCAAAAACACAATGCCAAAAACACGATTTTGAATTGGGGGGGGGGGGGGGGGGGGGGG
>BBSZ01004439.1:0-14289 GCA_000981365.1 Subanguina moxae | reverse complement strand
CATGGAGAAAAACCTAAACTTGTGAAGGTTCTTTTCAACACAAACTGAACAGGGAAAATAAGTTTTGAAAAACCACGGCCAAAAAAATCATGGCGCTACGAAAAAACGGCCATAACGAAATCATGGGACGAAACGTGTTCACACACGTGCGGCTTTCCCTTGTTTATAATCATGAAACTAAAGTCTCGAAAAATAGGTGAATCACTCTATAACGATAGACTAATGACTATGATCGGCAAGATTAAACACGAGAAGCTGACTTAAAATAGTAGAATGAACATATTAATTAATTGTATGGGCTGGCCCGATTTTGTCTGACCCGATTTTGGCGACCCGATTTTGTCTGGCCCGATTTTGTCCGACCCGATTTTGTCCGACCCGATTTTGTCTGACCCGATTTTGTCCGGCCCGATTTTGTCCGACCCGATTTTGTCCGACCCGATTTTGTCCGACCCGATTTTGGCGACCCGCAATTTACCGTGTACCACTTAAGAGTCTTAAGTTAAGAGTCTTAACTTAAGACCATTCTTGAATTAAATATATTGGGTTGTCAAATAATTTTTTGCTGTTTTGTTTCATTGCTTGTCTTACCAAGCTTTCTTGAGTACATTGCAGTGTTTTCATAATTGACATGACATCTGAGTCAGATGATCTGACACTGACACTGACTAACTGACATCACACTGACATTGACACTGACATTTGGTGTCAGTGTCAGTGTCATTTTAAATGTCATGTCAGTGTCATTTTAAATGTCAGTTTCCTCGTTTTTTTAAGTGTTTTTTTTTCTCCTCGTTTTTTTCTGTTTGACACTTTGTAAAAGAATTGGATACAAAATTGGTCTGCTTGACAGAGCAATGACTGGCTCAGCTTGATATAATGTTTTACATCAAAACACAAAATAAGGTGCACGGATGGAGTTGATATAACTGAGTAGGTTTGAGAATTGGGGGCGATATAACCAAGTATCGACAGAATTTGCATCTTTTTAGTTAAGATCCACCAACTCCAGAGTTAAGTTGTGCTTAATGAATATTAATTGACAGGCTGTGCGACCTAAATCCTTAAAAAACCAAAAAGGGCGTTACTAAAACCTTCAAACACAAACCTATTGTGCCACTTCGTATGGTTTCGGCCGTGGAGCAGCGGGAAGGGGGTTGGATATATTTTTTATATTTCTTCAAATTATATAAAGGCGGAGAAATAGCTGGTGAATTCTCCTGAGAATTCTTCATTCCACAACCCTACTTTTTACTAAAAGCATCACTTACCAAAAACACATTTTCAATGATTCTACACCCCTTAAATGACTGTATTAATAAAGTGATAATAGTTGTAAAAGAATTGACTGGAGATAATAGTTTGAGCGTCTTAAAAGTCTTTATTGCAGAAAAATAATTTGTGATGGAAGCTCAAGCCGAAGTGTCTCAGACAAATGGAGAAGTTAGTTTCTGTTTCACGTAGTTCTGTCTGTCATATTTCTGTTTTGAGGTGCAGGAAAAAGAAGTTGAAGTGCTTGTTTATTGGAAACACGATCTGCAGCAGATGTTGGGCGATGAAATTGTCAAACTTTCGAACAAACTTTCGATGAAACAATTTGGTAATCGGCTTGCTGAAGTCTTCAAGTTAGTTGGAGTTGTTTTTTTTTTGTCAGTTATTCATATTCTGCTTGACTGACCCTCACATTTTAGAACTCGGATCGATGCTGAACAGGGCAAATATTTGTTGATCCGCAAGTTTAATTCGAAATTCAATCGCTTTGTAACTATGAAAATGGATGAAACTGGCTTTTTGGTGGATTCTAGTGTCTTTGATGTGTCACCTTTTAAATCTGCTATGTGCCAGGTCTGTGACTGCATTTAGGTATTTAGTAAATTTTTATGTGCTACAATTTTCCAGGGGGAAAGAATTGCCTTGTACGAAATTCCGAGAGCAAGCAAAGGCACAAGCCATTTCGAAACTGCAGTCTCTGAAACTTTTGCTGTGAATGTGTGTGCCAAGAGCAAAGAAGACTTACTACCTTTGGTGGAAGAGAATTTTAAAGAAGCTGGTTCGGGGATGTCTTCTCCTAGTGCCTTGCAAATAGCTTTGTCGCCAAGAGAATCTCCGAAGAAACATTCAATAAATTCAGCAGATCCGATGTCTATGGAGTCTCTTTACCCTCAATGTTCTTTCCCGTCGATGGTCTCTTCGCAGACTAAATGTCCTAAATCGCCAAGGGTGTCGAGCAACATGTCTTTGATGGACCATCCTCTCATTGCAAACTTGTTTTCCGGAAGTAGTGGCATCGACTCGAGAGTAGGGGAAAACGCGCCGTTATTCGAGAAGCAAGTGCAGTCTTGTCAGAAGTTCCAGAAACCGAGTTCCAGAAGTGCCTTTTCGCCGTCTTTGTCAAAGTGGAGAAGCAAGCGGGGTCGAAGTCCAGTTCTCAAGAAAAATCCATCAACTATTGTCACAAGAGAAAGTAGAAGGGCTTTCAGTCCTGACATTAAGAGGAATTCATCGACTGTAGTGTCCAAGAGAAATTCAGCGACTGTTCGCTTGGGAAAAGGAAGTTTACCAACGAAGTTGCTAGATCGCATGAAGGCGGAGAATTATGGCGACAGTCGTCGGTTGGGAAGCGGTTAGTTGTCAATTTGGTTTTTCATGCGGTTTTAGATTCATAAATTTTGAAAATTACTGAATTTAGAACGCTATGGCGTCCTTCAGGGCAGAAGATATGGAAGTAAGCGCAAGCATTCACCGTTTGAGCCCTCGAAGCAGCAGAAACGTAGTCATTATGAAAAGTTTTTGGACAGAAACGCTTCTCCTTCATCCTCGAAAGAAAGCGGGGAATTGTCGCGAGAGCCGTCTCCTGTGCAGCGGAAAAGCGGGTTGTTGAAGCAAAACCAAAAGAAAGAAGTGGTGTCGCAATTCAATGTACACCAGCCGCTGGATCCTGTCAAACCATCTCTTTCTGGTCGTATACCTCTTCTTCCAACTCCGCCGGTTGAAATGATGATCCGCCCGAAACAGCCTTTTGTACTACCAGTCGAACCAGCCGCTTTTGTTTATGGTCGTCCAATGCCTTCAACGACACCTAAATTTTTCATTCCACCAAGTGTGAAAACAAGATCTTTTCATGGAAATGGTCCTACAATTCCGCATCAAGTGCCGAGAAGCCAGCTGTTTAATCATGGAAATTGGAATGCATGAAGAATTTGATGAATTGAAAGTACACATTCTTGGTCTTGCTTGGATATTGCTGCTATTACGCTGACTTGGTTTCGCAGCCAGATCTCTATTTTTATGTTGATTTCGAATAAAGACTTTAGATGACTTTTTTCTGGTTTTTTTCTATTTGTGTGACTTCCTTGTGTTTGCTTTACAAATTTGTTTTTTTAATTTCAGAACAGCTGCTAAACTTTACTCTGGGTCATACTCGCTGGAATATGGCAAAAAGCTATGAATCAATCTGTTTATGTGCGCAAATCTGTGCGAGCTCAATAACTCTCAAGCCTCCTTAGGGTGGGTGGGCCCGCGGGCTTAAAGTTGAGATGCGGACACACGCACATCCCTAAGACAAAAATCACTCGAGAACAATCTCTGACACGAGAAAAGGTCAAAAATTAAGCGGGCCCCCTAGCGGAGGGTCGAAAAAATAGAGTAGATACGGTACACTATGAATTTTTTTTTACTAGAACTGACAAAAATTAAATTATCTCTCACTGCTATCCAAGTAGCTGATTTTTTTTTATTAAACCCTTGCTCGTCTTTTTTAACCAATATAAACCAAAACAAAGTCGATCAGTGTCGACAGTGAGCATAGAGATCGGATTGGAGCGACTTATTTCGAAAATCCAAAGATCGCCATATCCGCGTAATTTTTCTTTCAGTTCTGCTACATCTTGGTCCACTTCTTGAAGCATCAATTTTTCAGCTGTCTCCTTGCCTTGGTTTGTTTGGGTTGCAGCCATTCTAAAATTGAGGAATCCCGGCCTTACTTAAATATAACGAGCTTTTCAGATGAAAAAAAGTCCTCTAGTTCACAAAACCCTTATAATGGCCTAATTTTTCAAACTTAAGTGTAACTTTCCATTGCGCTCCTGGGAAAATCGCATGTTACAGCAAAGGTCTTTAATTTTTATCGCTTTTTTCAAATTAATTCTCGTTTGAAAATTTTTATCGCTTTCTTAGGTTTTTATCGCTTTTGACATCCATGGTCCAAATAAACCTTTGCTGTAACATGCGAGTTATCTCCTTCGCTTTTACCGATGCACTGGTTTTCAAGATTCGTCTACATCGTTGTTTTGCATTCTTCTGCATGCTCGATGCATCGCCATTGATGTAACCCATCTGCACCAGATGGTCTCAAACTTGAGTAGATTTCACCTAGAACAAAAATGCATGTGCTTCCAAAAAATCCAAAAAATCTGCCGTCGAACAAAGTTTTTTTTTTTGAGAAAATTTTAAAATTTTTTTTGAGACCAGATTTTCTCCATTTTTTGCTCCAATTTAAGTCGTTGAGCACGATCTACAGGTATTTTGGGAACATCTGCTCACACCAAACGAACAGTTAATCGACGCAGAAATGTATGAGGATGTGCACTTTTTTAGAGCCCAAGCCGTCTAATTGCCAAATTTTTGAGTTTTTGGCCTCCAAAGTCAAAAAACCACTTTTTCAAAAATAAAGTTGTAAATATTTTTTTTTGTGTTTAACAAATTGAGGAGTTAGTATTTTTCCCAGGAGCGCAATGGAAAGTTACACTTAAGTTTGAAAAATTAGGCCATTATGAGGGTTTTGTGAGCTAGAGGACTTTTTTTCATCTGAAAAGCTCGTTATATTTAAGTAAGGCCGGGATTCCTCAATTTTAGAATGGCTGCAACCCAAACAAACCAAGGCAAGGAGACAGCTGAAAAATTGATGCTTCAAGAAGTGGACCAAGATGTAGCAGAACTGAAAGAAAAATTACGCGGATATGGCGATCTTTGGATTTTCGAAATAAGCCGCTCCAATCCGATCTCTATGCTCACTGTCGACATTGTCAAGATGCAAATGAGTCAAAGAACCGCCTTCAAAGTTTTCAATTGTCTTAAAGTTACTCTGAAGAAGGTCGACTTTTTTCTAAATTATGCATAATTGTGCGTGTGTGATTTACAGGTACCACGAAAGAAATCGGTTCAGCAACTGCTGGCTAACGACATGCTCTGCAATCTTTATGATGTCTTTTCAGTGGATCGAGGGCTTTGGTGTTGCGTTTCTGGCACCAAGTTCACTTGCGCTATGTCGCTTGACACTAAAGAATTTATAATGCTCCAGGTAAATTCGTTCTTTTAGGTTTTTCAAAGAAAGTGGCGTTTAAAAAATAACCAAGACTATTCATTCGTCGAATATTTAGGTCGGTCCGGAACTGAAAGTACTTGTTTGGAGTCAGGAATGTGGAAAGCTTAAGGCAAACATGGTCAAAAAGTTATTGGAACCAGCGGCTGCTGCCAACCAAGTTTATCCGTCATCCGCCAAAAAAAGGTCGAACAAGTCGCCGAGTAAGAAGTCTGCTAAATCTTCCAGCAAGAAGAAGTCGAACAAACAACCCAAGAATAGATCGGAAATATTAGTCCCTAAGAAAAAGGAGCAATGATGCCAGACTCTTTGTATTTACACTGTGAATGACATGTGTTTGCTAAGAATAGTGGTGTAACAGATCGTGCCAGCCTTTGGCAATACAGTCAACCCTTGATATAACAGCTCCCTGAAGCCAATTTGATTGGTTTTACAGGAAAATACGTCAAAGTAATCATTCGATTTAAAGATCTCCCTCGGTCAGTCGCAACCGTATAAAATACCCTCGATTTAACAACCACTAAGCTTCTGACCACAAAGAGCGATATTTTCGATATTTCAAAAATTTCGATACAATATTCGATATATTTAACATTTTCGAGCCATATTTCGATACGATGTATCGCTCGAACACAGCACTAATTAAAAGTCGAAGCATATTTTCACCAAAGACTTTTCTCCTACCCGTTTCATCATTTTTAGTAAATCCATTCTTCTTCTTCTTCTCATTCAAAAAAGCCCCTAAGGACTAGGGATTTAGGCGTTTGAGTGTTGTCTAACCTCCACTTCGCACAGCCACACATGCAAATGGAGGAAGCAGCAGAAGATGGTCATTCCAAACTGGGGTTCCAAAAGACTTTGCCAAGGATAATGTGTCAAGTGCAGCTATATGGCAACCGCAAAGCGCAGAGAGTATATCCTCATTTTCATATATGTTTTCCTTCCAACTTTTTAGAGACTGTCTCCAACAATCATATTTTAAATCATCATTACTTTTTTGTCTGCTAATCCAGTAAGATGTGGCACCGCTTCAGGAAAACCAAAACTCATTCTACAGCATCAAATAATGAACAAGATTGCAACGATGGGCTTTCTAGTACTCGGTTGTTAAGTAAGTTAATTTATTATTTGTAATGAAAATCCTGGGCTTCTATTTATGAAGCCCTTCAAAATTTGGCAATCACAAAACAATTCAACAATTATCGACTCTACTGGATTACCAGCCTCCGTCTTCTTGTTTGTCCTCGCCGTAGACTCCGTGTCCGTGCGTGTTGTCTCCGAGGCCTCCATCTTTTTTGTGACTCTACTATACCATTCCCCCTTAAAATGTAACTGCCACTACATACGTGTCCTACCTCTCTCCCTGACCTATTTTAATGCCCTAAAAAGGGTAGAGCGAGTCGTTTTGGGCAGGTCCTTTGCGGTTAAGGCAGTTTTTTTGCAACCCATTTGTGCAAATTTTTCGCCCTTTTAACATGTTTTTCTCACTGGACTATGGCAAAAAAAGCCTGAAATGCATTTATTTCTCCAGAATCTTGCTCGGATTCATCTCACAGGTAAGTCTGTGCGCGCATCTCTAACTCTCAAGCCCCTTGCGGGCAAACAAGCATACCTGAGAGAAAAATTACTCGTAAAGAAGCTCTGGATGCACGAAAATAGCATGAATACCAGAGCTTTTTTATGCGGTAGAACCCATTTGACAAAGCTATGTTTAAGATCTTCTCTTTTTTGAGTAGCTCTTTTTACAAAGTGGCCCTTACTTGTCCCTTCACCTTCCTGTACAGCCCTTAATTCCTTAAAAATGGTGAAAAAATGCTTCTCATATGGTCAATGTACCTAGAAAACCCAAGCACTTTTTTTTTTTTTGGGGGGGGGGGGGGGTTGTATAATGTAGTAGTGCCAGTTAAATGTTTTTTTTTACTATTTATAGTCGAACCTCGTTAAACTGGCACCCCTAATTCAAAAAAATGTGTTTGTGGCATTGTGTTTTTGACCTATGTTTTGCTAATGTCTTCTGAGCATGTTATATACCAAAATTTAGCTTAGATTCTAGGCTACGTTTTGGTATATAACATGCCCAGAAGACACCAGCAAAACATAGGTCAAAAACACAATGCCACAAACACATTTTTTTGAATTAGGGGTGCCAGTGTAACGAGGTTCGACTGTAATAGTTAATTAAACTGCATGAGAGTGGTTAATTTTTTTTAGAATAAGTTAGATAAAAAGTGCGCAAAAATAAATTGTTTGAATATAATTACACACAAAAATCAACTGTGGCCTGTGACATTCGTCATTTAGATGGGGAATTGTACCCAGCCAATTGCAGGCTGTCCAATAATTCATTTGTTCTAGCGCTCTAAAGGGCACTCAATTAATGAGGAGGAAGAGGAGGAGGCATCCCCTTCTCTATTTATCTTGCTTCACCACCAAGTACTTTTAATCCCATTTGAGGGAGCAGGAAATTGCCGCTGCTCTCCTTTGCTAGCTCTTCAGATTTGTGCCTCAAGGAGTTTCTGTTATGTTTTGGCCGCCTTTTTAGTTGACTACTGGTCGAGCGATATTCAAAAGAGTAACTGTATAAAAATGTACGTGATTGCTAGGTGCTTAACTATAAAAAATAATTAACTACAGTCAAGTCTCGATATAATGACATTCTGTACCGAATTGGTTTGGTTGGCAAATAATTTTCTCGCGATATAACACCAACTCGGTATAATGGCACCCTTAATATAATCGCACTTTGGGCCGGTGCCACGAATGACGTTATACCGAGAATTGATAATATAATTTTTACAATTAACTGTATGCAGTCAAGTGTCGTTGATCCGTCACTCCAAAATGTTGGACCCACCACAGGGTCCGACCATTTTTTCACCTCAATTTTCGAAATCCTTTTTCAATTTTGATATTGATGTCTCTAAAGCAAAAAATCGTAAGAATTCTGAATTTGATAGTAGTGTTTCGATAACCCAATACTTTTGCCTAAAAAAAAGACGAATCTCGTTAATTCGTCACCCATTTTCGAAGAAGAGTGATGGATTATCGAGACTCATCTCTTTTTAAAGGTAAAAGTATTGAGTTGCGAAGTTTCGTTTTTGCCAAGTTTCCCCTAGCCTACGAATATGCAGTTAAATTTTTTGTTAATACACATTCATAAAGGTTAATTTTCGAGTCGAGCGCTCGAACTCGAAACTCGAAATTACCGAGTCGAGCGAGCGCTCGACTCGGAACTCGAAACTCGAAAATTTTCGAGTTTTCGATTTTTTTTTGAGTTCAACTCGACTCGACAACCCTAGGTATCATGTATGCATGTATGCAATTTTTAGAAAAAGATTTCCAGCAAAAATTATAACAAAAGTCTGGTGAAAGCAAATCTTGCTGAAAACCTCAGGTTTCCCACTGTCCTAGTTTTTCTGCATTTCTAATTACATACCAAATATAGTTAGCTCTATTAATGCAGCTGTCTGGAGTGGTCAATTGAGCAATAGAGGAGCTAAGATGCAGGTGAGTTTTTTTTTTAAATCCAGCAAATTGGCACCAGCCATTGTTGTTGGCTGCCATAGCCATGCAATAGCAGCAAATTGAATTGCTCTGGCTGTTGCTGGAGTGCTTCGATTGAGGAGGAGCAAAAAGCTTTTATGAACTGCGGGGGCAGCACTCCCTAACGAGGAAGCTTACATGCCGGCCGTAAAAGCTTTTGAGTGTTGCTTTTGATTGTAGTAATAATTTTTGCTTGTCACACTTTTTCTGGATGGAACAGCGTAAAATGAGTAGCTAGTTTTGGGTGGTGGTTCTAAGAGGTAAATTTTTGTGTTCAACAAATAGCTTTTCGTGTTCAAATGGAAACTTTTAAAATGAGCAGGTCGTCAATTTTCGAACAAGATAATGCCTCAGACCGGGTATACGAAAAAAGTTACTGAGACTGCTATTATGGCACTAGATTTTTTTATCCACTTAATACCCCCTGGGGACCTGATGCAGGGGTATATTGTAGCGAGGGTATGCTATACTGGGGTTTATATCCAGGTTCGACTGTAGTTAAATGCAGTGCATTAGACCGCCTTGGGAAAAGGGTAAAATTTTGTTTTATACCCCTCAGACCTCTCTTGTGGACACAAAATATTGACCGAAATTTGAAAGGGTTTCTGCTTCTATCTTTCTGCGATAAATTTTCTCTTTCACCTAAATTTCGTTTTTATTTTGAAGCCAAAAAACTTAAAAAGATTAAAATTTTAATTTTTATAAAATTAGAGGCGTGCATGGAATGCCCATAAAGCTGTTAACTGAAAACCAAAAGATGTGCTAATCAGTGTTTTCAAAAATGACTTGTCATTTAGCTAAAATGACTGAAATGAGTTGTCATTTTGACAATGACTCTAAATGACTTGACTTGTCATTGTCATCGATGACTGTCATTAAAGTCTGATGACAAGTCATTTTTGAAAACACTGGTGCTAATGTTTGAAATATGATGAAACTATATTTTTTGCTTTTTTTCACATCAATTTCTTTCTTTCTAGTGATACAAGTTGTATCATACAACTAATTCATAGTATGGCGGAGAATTCACATTCTCCACGTCGAGAGTAGCTGCAATAATAAGATTGAGCATCATGTTTGTAACTCGGAATGTTGTTCTTTCTTAAATATTTTTTAATAAATATGAAAGGTGAGTCACACAAAAAAACAATTCATGTGGTCGTGCAAACATCCTTTAAGGAAAATTGGGATGGGGAACTTATTTTTAGACCCTTCTAAAATTACCCCTTCTAAGCGTATCAAATACACTAAAAATGATTCGAAAATTCCATATTTTGCCTTAGCTCAAGGTAGACAATCTTGTAAATAGCATTTAGAAAGTCTAGGAACTACACATAGGCATACAACTAGGCCTTAGGCTTGGAGTAGGTTAACATAGGTCAGCTGAAACGATCTACGATTTTTTTTTCGGTGTGCTCATTATTTTGAGACACTCTGTATATAATCCGACAAAAAAAAAACTAGGAAAAATTTTAATTTTCCCTTCTTCAACAACAAATATTTTGTGCTAGAGTGAGCCAAAAATGTTGGAAAAAAAATTGGGAATAAATTAAAAGAAGCAATCCCAGCTATCCCAGTGTTTCACTGCTACCCAAAACAGAGAGGGCAGCAAAGAGTGGCATCACACCCACCCAAATCTGGTGGAAATGAGAGACTCAAAGCAGTAAGTCTTGTTGTTGGATTGTGCTGATGTTGCTACCAACAAACTTGAAGAAGAAAAAAGAACAAATAAATTTGTTGGGAGTGGCTGGAGGGTCAGCCAAATCGAGGGAAGAGCACATTTCCGGTGGCAACTCTTTACAAATGTACTTCATGAAAACAGCCACATGTAAAAGTGCTCATTTGCCTTGGATACACATCCAACCAATTGGCTTAGACTAGAAATCCTTTTGAAAATTTTCTAAATTTTCTTATTACCTATATCTATCAAAATTGAAACCAAAATGTTCTTCAAGGCAAAATTTTGCAAATTTGACAAATAATTGCAATTACGACCACCAAAGATGCGTCGTAGCCTGGACTCCTCTGCAGCCTCGAGAATTTCTTCTAGCAGCAGTATTATGGGGAGGGGAAGTGACCCGTTTGCTACCTTTACTTCTCTGAGGGCGGGTAGTGGTGGCAGGAAGATGAGTTTGTTTGTAGCAGCCAAACACTCCCATCAACACCATTTGGGTTTGACTGGTGGAGGGATTGCTGCTCAAAACATGTTGTTGGGGAATCAAGCAGGCTTGCCTATTCACCAAAGAAAATATTCGGTTTCAGTCTCTAAGGCAGCTGTGCTCTCTTCCGCAATGCTTCAGCAACAGGGCAGGAAACTGTCGCCGACAGTGGGGTCACTTCAACAGAGCAAAACAGGTTGGAGTCTTTGTTGATCAGTAAAGCTGGATATGTGAACAAAAGTCGTAAGTTGAATTCGTTAAGGCTGTAATCGACTACAGTCGAACCTCGTTAAACTGGCACCCCTAATTCAGAAAAATGTGTTTGTGGCATTGTGTTTTTGACCTATGTTTTGCTTCTGGGCATGTTATATACCAAAATTTAGCTTAGATTCTAGGCTACGTTTTGGTATATAACATGCCCAGAAGACACCAGCAAAACATAGGTCAAAAACACAATGCCACAAACACATTTTTTTGAATTAGGGGTGCCAGTTTAACGAGGTTCGACTGTATTTTTCACATAGTCTATCTATTATATTCAACATCCGTCAAACCGCGCCTAAACTCTTGATTTTTATTGCCCAAAATTTACTAAACTAGAATCTAGGCAATCCAAAAATCAAGAGCCTTGTAACTTGAGCCTCGTCATGGATGGTGGAGGCTATACAGGGTGAGGCAAAAGTTCCCGACCACTTTAAAAATTTCATTTCTAGATATGATACAGAGTGTTTGGTGTCATTTGAAAGCTTTTGTTCTCCTCTTTTATTTGATGTATAATGTGACTCTTATATTGATTAAATCTATTTTTAGAAATGAGCGATTTGAGACCGGCGATTATCAAGCTCCATCAGCAAGGGAAAAGCTAGTGCGAGATTGTCGGGCTTTTCGAAGTTCCGAAAACGACAATTCAAAAAGATTCGAAGAAACAGAAATCAACGTAGATCGAGCAAAAAGCGGCAGACCGGCCACCGCCAACAATCGTAACAACCGTCGAAAGATCAACAGAAAGTTGTGCCACCGCCGAGGTCATCAGAAGGGAATAAACGTATTGCATCTGATGGTGGTTATTTTAATAGTTGTCATTGTTGGAATAAAGTTACCGTATTTACTCTAATAAGCGGGCATGCCCGCTTATTTTTCGACCCTTTGCTAGGGCGTCCGCTTACCGTATTTATTCTAATAGCTCCACAGTCTCCATTAGCTCCACAGTCTCTAATAACTCCACATGCTAGAGGGTGATTGAAAAATAACTCAACAGTCTCTAATAACTCCACACCCAAAGGGCTATTTTACCATACATCTTAATCCTTACAAAGTGAGCGCTTTTTCTATTTTTATAGAATCAAGCAAATCTTTGTCAGTTTTATCAGTGTTACCAGTCCATTGTTCATATGTGTTGTTATTTTTCACCTTGCGCTAACTAATTTTTTGTTCCAGTTGATAAATGTCGGAATCTAATGTTGATGCACTTTCGGATGTCGACGAAATGGAAGCAAGCACGCCACGCAAGTTAAAGAACGCCCGCTTAATTTTCGGCCTTTTCTCGTATCATAATTCAAATTTTATTGGGAAACACAATGAGATAGATCTCAAACGACTCAGGAAGAGCTGCAAATTCATTAGCTAGGGTGCCCGCTTATTAGAGGGTGCCCGCTTAATAGAGTAAATACGGTATATACCACACTGTCAAAAAGAAAAACGGCTTTCAAATCACACCAAACACTGTTTGATAGAGCAGATATCAAGATTTTGTAGAAATCAGATTTCAAAAATGGTCAAGAACTTTTGTCTCATTTTAAGAATGACGCTGAGTTTTGTGAAGCAAAACTGACATCTCTGATGCGAATATCCAACAGACTGACGCTTTTTTCACAAAACTCTAAATATTTTTGAGATATTTTTTAACACAGTTAAAATAAATTTCTTGTAAAACCAAAAAGACAGACATATTCTTCACAGTTTCAGACAACCGCCGTCGCTCCATAATCCACTCCACTAACAACACATCTTCGCTCGGACAAACTGTCTCCTCTACCATGGGTGTGCCGAATCAAAAACGCGATTCCATGGGTTTTTTTCATTTACTTGAACTTTTTGCACATTCAATCATCTTTTCCCTCTCCAGCAGCAATTGTTGATCTACTTGCTGGCACTTCATTGGGCAATGCAAGGATAAGGGCTCAATCTTGTATGTTTACCATTTGCGTATGCAAATTCAAGCCTCCTACACCCCCTCCGGAGGAGTATGGGGCTTAAAGGCTTGGTGTTAGATGCGTACACACTCATACTTCAAACATAAATCACTCGAAAGTGACTCTGGATTCATAAAACATGTATGCATACCACAGTTTCTCTATGCAGTAGGCCCCAGTTAATAAAGCTATGTTCAATTTGATACAATAAAGAATTCTAAATTTGCCAGTCTTTTTTTCAAAAAGTCAGCATTATTAGCCATTAATAAATCCAAAACTCGATTTAACGGCCTCCATTTTTCTAATGAGGCCGTTAAATCGAGGTTTCAATTTTTTAAAGGCGACATTGTTGAGTTGTCTAAAAACGACTGGCAAATTCAGAATCTTTGCGATTTTTCGCTCTACAGAAACCAATATCGAAATTGGCAAAAAATGTCAAAAATTGAGGTAAAAAATGGTCAAAACCAGTGGTGAGTCCAACATTTTGGGGTGATGGATTGGAGTGATCATAAAACAAAAAAATTTTTAAAAAACAACAGGGAACCAAATTTTTTGCGATTTTTTAACTTTCTCGAGCCCCATACTCACATTTTTAGGCTATGGGGAAAAAATTCCATATAGTAAATTGACAATGCTCTACAAGATAGGCCAAAAAGAACATCTAAAATTTCTGCATAAATGGACAATGAATGGTACTTGTAAATTACATTGTTTGCCTTACTTTTATAAGAAGCACTGTGATCAATGTATCAGATATCACATGTAAAATAAACCTCTAACTTTATGACATTCCATCCACATACAATTATTATAATTATTCCCCATAAAATTTCAAAGGGTGTAGAAAAAATAATCCAGTTTTAAAACCTTGAAAAAAAAGCGATACACACAAAGCGATACACATACAGTCGAACCTCGTTAAACTGGCACCCCTAATTCAAAAAAATGTGTTTGTGGCATTGTGTTTTTGACCTATGTTTTGCTGGTGTCTTCTGGGCATGTTATATACCAAAACGTAGCCTAGAATCTAAGCTAAATTTTGGTATATAACATGCCCAGAAGACACCAGCAAAAC
>BBSZ01004435.1:0-21655 GCA_000981365.1 Subanguina moxae | reverse complement strand
AGAGTTCAGAAACCATTAGAAAAGGACGATATTAACCAACCCCTTGGCGTGAAGAAAAAATGACCCAACCAAAATCACGCAATTGATTTGTCTGCTTGTCACACACTACTTTACATTTATAGACCGGACCAAATTGCTCAAAGTATGCTTGTAGACGCTCTTCTGTCGTGTTTGGCGGTAGTTGGGCAGCGAAAAGTATGAATTCGAGTGTACTATGCTCCAGTCTGACTTCGCAACCATCAATAATATGCGGCAACGAGCGAATAGCACCGTCCACCTGAAAAATAGAGGGTAGAATTGGTCAAGAATTGCACAAAACACAACCTGTTGCTGAGAAGAAAAGCAGATGTAGCCATATCGATGAGACTTCCACGGCGATTTGTTTATCCTCACTTCTGCATGCAAAGCACATCCGAACTGAGAATAGAAAGCAGTCAAGGAGGCATTGGTGGTCAATGGCGATAGGTTGCTAACACGGTGCTTGAATTCTACCGGGTCCATGAGCGTAACTTTCACTTTTTGGCCATCAATCACATGTGCTTTTGAAGCCAGCTCTCTGTCCTTCTGAAATCATCAAATAGGCGGAGGCAGTAGAAAACAGACTTACATTACCCTGGAGATGGAGACTTACCACTCCCTTAAATCCTTTGACACCTTCATCCTGAATATCACAACGGAACACCTGGCCGAAACGAGAGAAGTAGGAGTGAAGAGATTCATTAGTAGTAGATGATGACAAGTAATCGATCCTCACTCTGACTGCCTCAAGAGGACGAATGCTGATTGGCTTGTTGTTGATGACGCGTGGATGGTACTTCAGAGCACTTCCCATCTAAATAGAGTTGAATAAATTGGAACATCTCTTAAGGCAGGATAGTACTGCTTTAATCTTTTCGAAAACTACATGACATTCCACTTTCCTTCCATCTCTGAGCAGTTCCACAGAAAGTAGTAAACCAAATTTAGAAAAGTGCTTATAAAACATTTCCTCTGTTGCATCCTCTGGCACGTCTTCGATGACTATCCTATGGACATAACGAACTGAACTGATTTGACCAACAAGAGCAGGAAAAGAGCGACCACAACCGAGCTGCTTCGCACTCCTTGAACTGTTAACAAGCAGAAAAGAGCTGCACACACTCCTAGCGAGATCTAAGAACTTAATTTGGCCGGACAGAAGACGAGAAGCCGAACACTGTCGAAAGACATTGAATAGCACTTGAGACCTGAGTGAAAGAACCTAAAAGACCAGTAAAGTACCATATTTGTGGAATACAACGGAAATAGTCCCAGTATAGATGCGGGCAAGACACTTCTTTTTTGTCTACCAACAAACTCTTTAGGCTGCTTCAAAACTTTTTGAAGCACTACTAAAGAGACGAAAGGGGAGTGTCCCAGGAGCATCCAAATTTGGACAATTTCCACCATGTTCAACAAATACGGTCAATAGACAAAGAAGAACTTACTGACATAGCTTTTAGACCTAATGGCAGGTAAATCACTCTTCAAAAATTATTTTTGATGCAGCAAATAGCCTAAAAATGGAAATGTGGACACTGAGTGAAACTGCCTTGAAACGGGGCACAATTACGTCCGGTCACTCGGTCCACAGCTGGGTCCGACCATTTTTTACCTCAATTTTTGACATCATTTGCCAATTTTGATATTGATATCTCTAAGGCAAAAAATCGCAAGGATCCTGAATTTCAACAACAACTCAACAACTTTTGCCTTTTAAAAAGCCAACTCTCGATATAAGAGCACCCATTTTTCAAAAATGGGAGCTCTTATATCAAGAATCGACTGTAATTGGTTCGGTTCGAGTTCAAAAAGTGCGGCGAACTGGCCACTCCCAAAACCGTCTCTGTCGGTAAACGGCCAGCAAAAAAATTATCGTTAACTGATAAGTATGCCGGTTTAAATGCGCGGCACACATTTGGCATTCTTTTTTATTCAGCGTTTTCGAAGTTACTTTTTGTTCGTGTGCTCTCAAAATAAACCAGGGGGATTGGACAAAATCCCAACAAAAAAGTCACCAACCCCACACCAGGGGTATAACACACATTCGTAAAAGTTGGACCGGACATTGGACGTAAAATAATACCGGACATATCGAACATTGAACAGACTTGTCCGTCACACTCCTTAAATAATCTAATTTGATAGAGAATTTCAAATTGAGTTAGCAAAAGCTAAGAAATTGCAAAAAGCCAGGCAGCAGCAGTGCTGGTCTAGCACAACTGTCTTCAAAAGCCTATAGTTAAAAATGGCAACATTGCCTTTTTTGCAGATTAGGCACCTTCCTCAGTCCCTGTCCATAGATGATGTAATGAAACTAGTGGATACAGAGGAAGGCGATATTCTTCTCCTCTCTGACATCATGAAAAGGGATGAAAGCAGTGGAATACTGTCTTCAGAGACAGATTGTGTCTCCACTACTAGTGAGTTCACCAGCACCACATCTAGCGACTCGCGACCCATTGTGCCTTCCAGGTAACATTCTACATGACCAAAATTTGTGTTAGTAAATTGATTTTCAGATCTTTTGACAACGGTTTTCCCACCCGCCAATTCCTGACCCATACAGCCCTAACCTTTTCCACCACTGTGTTGGCCTCTATTCTGGCTAGAAACAACAGCAAAGGCCAGTCTTCTTCCAACAGCATTTCCCAATTGGGATTGCTACCCACTCTAACTGACCTGGAGCTGATTGAAGAGCTGGAGGACAGGATGTTGTTGAGCAGTAGTGGCTCCTTTGAACTCAATCCTTCGGTTCATTTCAGGTCTAGGTGGGTATATTAAAAGAAAAAAGTGGTTAAAACATACAGAGGAAGTTCAATCTTTGCAGATTAAGTTTAATCCCAGAACAACTGGAGCAGCACAGTGGTGTGGAGGAGGATGAAGAGCAGTTTGTCCAGTCAAGTTCCTCCAGCTCTTCCTCAGGACCTCTGACTATAATGGATGAGAACGGCAATTCAGGAGCAACACCCAGCAGAGTGGTCACCTCATCCAGTAGAAGCAGTCTCACAGGCATGCTCGGCAATTTCATTAGCTCTGCTTTGGGTAGTGGAGCACTTAAGGAAACAAAGCAGAGGGTGAATCAACAGCCTTGAATTACTTCTTCTTACATACCTCGGAAATTTTTTGTTGTGTAGAAAAATTTTATTTGGTGTAAATCGCAAAAAAAAGCCACCCAATAGCCAGAATTTCGTCAGAAATCCGAATCTGAAAGCAGAATTTTAAAAAAGTGGCTCGGTTGTTTAGATATTGCTGCAGTAAGGAGATTGCTGTTCTAAGAAGTTGACACGCCAACTTTTGATCATATCAATAAGCCATTTTTTTAATCTTGCAAATTCAAACTTTTGAGAAAATTTTGGCTACTCGAAAATGGCTAAAAATTATAAAAAAAAATGGGTAAGTCTGTTCAAATTAATGTCCACTTTTGATTTCTGGCGCGGAAATCAAACCAAGCTTTAGATTTCAACTTTAGTTGAAGCCTATGGGTTTCTCCCTAGCTTAATAGGAAGATTGACGAAGTCTACAAATTCTTTTAGGCACGTTTTTCTAGGATGGAAGGGATGGTCGAGTCTGAAGAAACCGTTTTGTATGTAATGGCCGTTACTGCTCTTTTATGCCCCCCCCCCAAAAAAAAAAAATACAGGATGAACAGTTGTATAGGGGAGGGCAAGGTGTAATTAAAGGGCCACTTTCTAAGAAAGATCCACTCAAAAAAGAGAAGATCTTGAAAAAAGTTTTGTCAATTGGGCTCTACTGCATAAAAAAACCCTGGGATGCATGCTATTTTCATGCATTTAGAGCTGCTTCTTGAGTGATTTCCCTCTCAAATATGGATGTATAGGCAACTCAATTCCAAGCCCCCGGGTAAATCAAAACATGTTTATTTCAAAAAGACAACAATTTACAACACAAATTTTTAGGTATTACCTTCCTCTGAATTCTTATTTTTTTCTAATTTCAACACAAGGGAAAGGCACCTGACTAGAAGTAAGGCCATTTGAAGGAGGAACAGCAACTAACTTAACACCTATCCTGCGGCCGTCCAGTCGGTAGGGCTCGCCAGCTAATGCATTCTGTGCCTGATATACAATCCTGGTTTACATAAAAGAATGAACACAATTGCAAACTTACCGCTCGAACCGTCGAATACGTAACAAATCCAAAGCCGCGTGATCGATTCTTTTCCTTATCCCATTTTATAGACGCGTCAACAATTGAACCAAACTTGGCGAAGAAATTACGAAATGAAGCTTCCGTCGTCTCGAACGCAAGTCCGCCTGAAAGTAAAGTAAAATACAGTCAACTCTCAATATAGCGACTCCTATCATTACCGGCACTAGACGTCACTATACCGAAAATATTACTACAGCTAAAACTCGATATAACGATTACCCGATATGACGCTTAGCTCGATATAACGTTCAAAAAAATTTAAATAAAAGTTCAATAAAAAAAAAGTAAGGTAGTCCCACGTACAAAAATCAAACTCTATACAACAATCATAACTTTTTTTCAGGAAGCAATGTGTTTGCAGGATTCACTTGCGGAAATTTAATCAAACTTGCGTGAAGCAGTGATTTGATCATTTAATTTTAACTCATATCCGTCAATTTTGACTAAAAATTAGGATTAAAAGCTAAAGCGACAAGAACGAATGTTCTCCCACCCACAGCCAGTCCCTGGGGTGAACGTTATCGAGTTTTGACTGTAAATCTAATGTCAATACGGAAACTTCTCTACAGGATGGACAAAATTGTTAAGTCTATAAAAAACTTTGACTAACCCACAAAAATGGCGCACTTTTTAGTTCGCCGAGCATCTCCATCCAATGCATTGATGCTTTTGCCCTCGATCGTGAACGGACTAGCCAATTTCGCCTGTTCCAACTGAAAGTTATAGTTGCATAACCTCGAACAGTGAAAAGGAGTAAACCAACCATCTCTTGGGTAGAAAATGTGACCGTAGCAAAGTCCCGCAGCCTATTCGTCTCTTTTTCACGCGCCATTTGACAGCTCACATCCGGATCGAAACGAGAAAAGAACACTTTCAGAGACTCTTCTGTTATACCGGACGGCAGTGCAGGAATGAAAAGTTTATGAAACGCTTCCTTGTAGGCAAGTTGGACAGATTCTCCACTGATTACATAAGGTTGTGCATCTAGAGCGGATTGCAGCTAAAACAGAAGGTGACAACGCCTACTTCCATAGCAATATCACCTCTTTTTCTGAAGAAAACCTTAAGTAGCCAAAACCACGTGACATCCCCGTCTTCGGGTCTACTTTTACAGTGCACTTAACCCCCGGATCAATCTTAGAGAAGACTTCCTGCAGACATGCATTGGTCGTGGTTGGAGAAAGCTTCGATATAAACAACGTGAATTTAGACGGATGACAGATTCTAGCCTCTACTTGTTTGCCCTCGATCACATGCGGCATGGCAGACATAGCCAAGTCCAACTAAAGTTCAGACAAAAATGTTCGTGAGAAGCGATAGAGAATGAAAATAAACATACGCTCTCTTCGTCATGATACATCACAAAACCAATTTTTGAACCAATTTCTGCTCCATTTAAGACTACGCAATTTGCAACCCGGCCGAACTTGACGTAGAATGCTTTCAGGGAATTTTCAGTTACCTTAGATGGCAAATTTTCTATGATAAGTTGACAAAGGCGAGCACTTCGAGAAATAACTAAACACAACAAGTAGTTCACAGGAGTTATATCATAACATGTCTGACCTGGTTGACCGAGTATGACGTGTGGTCTTGTTGCCAAGGCTTTCTCCAACTAAGCATCATAGATTAATTATGACCTTAAGCAGTTACCCCACAACCATATTTTCTAATTTTATTTTAGCGTGTAGCTCTGTATCTTCTCTTTCAATCAAGTATTTGCTGATATGATGTTGTTGGGAAAAGTTGGAGGAATAAGTGTTTGCACGGCGCACAGGGTGTCAACCTCAACTTTTTCCTTGATGCCGCATTGAAAAAAAAGCAGATCCAGAGCTATACGATGAAAAAATTGAAAAAAGTTCAACGAAAAATCGTTGAATCAGTAAAGTTTTAAACGTTCGATAGGGTAAATCATTATTTTGTCGGCGGATTCCAAATTTATCTGATTGCCATACTTCTCCTAATTCTACGACATGCCGTATAATTTTTCAACGCCCCCAATCGGGGGTGGCGGACAATTAAAGAATGATGTAGAATTAGGAAGAATACGGTAGTTATTGCGAAAGATATAAGTGATTTAAAAAATACCGCTTCCTTGGTGGCGAAAGTGAGAAACGCATGACTCATTGATTGCTCTGTTTTCTCATCACGCACTAGCCTACAGCTCAAGATCAGACCAAATTGAGAGTAGAATTCACGTAAAGCCTCCTCTGTTGCTTCATTTGGAAGCTGCTCGACGCGAAAGATGTTACGAGTGTGGCGGTCCTTTGACCTGTTTAACAGAATATTTGTTTCAGAAACACGTGTCGAGAGATTGAGACACTGATATTGAACTAGAACACGAGCATTGAGCAGAGATTGATGAGCTTTGCAGAACTGCCTTAATGATGGAAAACACGACGGCAGAAAACGAAGAAGGGAACGCATAGACCAACGGCTGGTAAGTGACTTCTAAAATTCATACAGAATAATTTGCACTAGATTTTTACAAAGTGCACCTTTTAACAAAAGTGGTTTTCCAAGTGTTTTGGCAGGAGAAAAGAATTTAAACTCACTCGGGCTATGCTTTCCACAGTTTTCGCGCAATTTTAAAAAGAATTTACGAACTATATTTGGTCTCAGGCAAATACTGCGAGTCGCCAATGAAAGCATCTTAGCATTCTGTTTTGTACTTATGCAGTTAGTAGCTCCTCCCCCCTCGACTTTCACCTATAAAAATCTCAAGTTTACCTTGGGGGACCGGAGCAAACAATTTTATAAATGGTATTTTAGACCCTAGGAACTGCACTTAAGTATACAGCTAAGACTTAGGGTGGACCAGCTTAGGTTAGCCGAGACGTAGTGTATGCTCAGCTTTTAGGTGAAAGCCCCCGTCGCCCCCGTAAGAGGCTTGAGAGTTGGAGATGCGCGCACAAACTTAGTTGTGAGATGAATCCGAGCAATACTCTTGATCAGAGAATGCATCTAGAGGCACTTTTTGTCCTGGTTCACTAGGGGAAACGGGTGAAGGGCCCTTAAAATTAGTGGTCCCTATGACTCCCTACCCCCTCAATCCCAATTCAGCCCCTATCCTCCTCTAAGTTACTATTTTTGCTTCTTTTTACTGCGAATACAGAAGCTAAGCTTTGCAATAATTTGCAGCAAATATTTCTTCTCCTTTCTTAAATGCCTTCACAAGCACCAATTCAATTTTTTTTTTCGGCTGGAT
This sequence comes from Subanguina moxae, assembly GCA_000981365.1. Taxonomy (NCBI): domain Eukaryota; kingdom Metazoa; phylum Nematoda; class Chromadorea; order Rhabditida; family Anguinidae; genus Subanguina; species Subanguina moxae. The sequence goes on along the minus strand of BBSZ01004435.1, from coordinate 14,256 downwards.
GTCACCTTTTTTAATATACTCTAAATCCACTGCCTTAAGATTTTTTTCCTAAATCCCATACTTGAAGAGGATCTAATAATTTAAAAATAATAATATAAAAATAATCTAAAAATTTGCTTAAGCATACTACTACAGTCAAACCTGGATAAGGCGACACCCCTAAATTCAAAAAAAAAGTGTTTGTGGCATTGTGTTTTTGACCTATGTACCAATAAATATTAGATATGAAATATACTGGAATATTCTAAATTTTTAAATTACAATTTGATTAATTTTTTTGTTTTAAACAGAAATTTCTTTTCCAACAAAATGTCGCCTTCCTTCTTTTTCTGCATACTGTTTGTGTTGATAGTTTTGAAAGCTTCCTTCTTTTAAACTTTTCAAATCTTGTATTCAACTGCAACTTGTTTTACAGACAGTTATGGACAATTCTCCAAACCAGTCGGTTGAAGTCAAGCACACGTCCCCGGTGGCTGAACACCCCAATGACGAGTATGAGGAGAGCACAGACCAGGAGGATAGCGGTGATGATGGTGTCTCCAAAAAGCAAATGAAAAGGTAAAATTCTTATACTTCACTTCATCACATTTCACAACATAAAAAATAAATATCATCCATCGGGGATATCTGATTCGGCACATCAAATGTGAAAAATGGGTGGTAAAACAACTCTTCAAGCCTTCGTAGACCAAACTAATGGTGGTTGAAAGATTAAAAACCACTCTAAATATTGTTAGACAACCACTCCTGGGCGGTTGCTTCCTGAGCAATACCTTAGAGGGATGGATACCCTCATTTCTTCAAAAAATTATATGATTATGTATGCAGATTCTGACTCTATTTTTACCAAATAGCCTAGCACATAGCCACCAAAACAATATTAAAAGTTTAATTGTTGTATTCAGTGTTTGTGTTCGCCCTACCTGCTCCACAGCCAAACCCTTCCTGCTCCAGCCAGAACAACCTCCACAAAACCTTTTTGAAGAAAGCCATGGAGATGAGCACTACTCCTCCAATAGCTCATCCAAATCTCCAACACCAGTTAGAAAAAACAAGAAGCACGCGAGAAAAGGCTCTCCACCCAAGTCAGCCGAGTCTTCATCCCCAAATCACCCTGCCAGACCCAAAGCTGTAGACTTAAATGAAAAAGACGGAGAAGAGTTTAGAGAAAGACGAGAGCAAGAAAAATGGGTAGAGAAGAACACAGACAAGCAAAAGGAGGCGGAAGTCCAGGAGGTCATGGAGCCGATGGTGCTCACCAAAGCTGGAGGTTGAACATCTTTTTTATCAATTTTTGTAGAACTTATGTGCAAAAAAAAAACTTCAGGAGCTTATATCCCACCAGCTAAGCTAAGAATGATGCAGGAGAGACTGCTGGAAAAAAACAGTGAAGCATATCAACGCCTCCACTGGGAGAAACTCAAGAAAAAGATTCATGGTCAGGTCAACAGAGTCAACGTAGCCAACATTGTGGATGTGGTTAAAGCTCTCCTGCAAGAGAATGTCCTGAGGGGAAAGTATGGCCTTTTTCTCATATAATTTAGACAAAAGCCACTTAGATACAAAGCCATTTAGATAAACCGAGGTTTTTCTTTTACTAAAATTTATTCCTAAAAGACCATAATGAAACTTGCAAAACAGTAACATGCATTTGGGCGGAACAGAAACTAAGACCGAGGTGGAATAACAGAGCATTATTGACAACAGCGTAAACCAGTTTGATTCCGCCCAGCGGCATGCCTCTCAATGTTTTGACGAGAACCTTTAGTACGAGCCATTTAAAAAACCATAAGGTGACCGAGCTTACTTTTAAAAAGTTCAAAAAGCACACATTTCTCATCAATATTGACCCCATTGCAGAGGAATCCTGGCTCGGTCCATCATCCAAGCGCAGTCCTTCTCGCCCTCCTTTTCCCACGTGTTCGCAGCATTGGTAGGCATCATCAACTCCAAGTTTCCTAACATTGGCGAACTGATCTTGCGACGTCTTATTATCCAGTTCAAAAGAGCCTTCCGACGCAATGATAAGACCACATGCGTGACTGTCTGCAAGTTTATAGCCCATCTGGCCAACCAGAGAGTGGCTCATGAGGTGGTGGTGCTTGAGATGCTCGTCCTTCTCATGCAAAACCCCACCGACGACTCCATTGAAGTGACTGTGACCTTGTTGAAGGAGTGTGGAGCCATGCTACTCAAAATCACCCCCAAAGGATCCAGTGGTAAGATTTTAGCACTCCAGCAGTGGCTAAATTATGTTTTTTCTGGATACAGTCGAACCTCGTTAAACTGGCACCCCTAATTCAAAAAAATGTATTTGTGGCATTGTGTTTTTGACCTATGTTTTGCTGGTGTCTTCTGGGCATGTTACATACCAAAATTTAGCTTAGATTCTAGGCTACGTTTTGGTATATAACATGCCCAGAAGACACCAGCAAAACATAGGTCAAAAACACAATGCCACAAACACATTTTTTTGAATTAGGGGTGCCAGTTTAACGAGGTTCGACTGTATGTAATTTTTTTATTTACCCTTTTAAAAAAATTAAAAATTGGCCGGTCTACAATATAATGCAACACTTCTCACATTCCATTTATTTTCATCTCAATCAAATATCCTCATTTACAGCCATATTCGAACGCCTGAGAGCAGTGCTCAATGATTGCGACTCAATAGAGAAGAGAACACAGTACATGATTGAAACTATGTTCCACATACGCAAGACCAAGTTCAAGGCCTATCCCATAATGCCTGATGAGTTGGACCTGATTGATGAAGACGACCAGTTTGTACACTTGATTGAACTTAACCCTGAAGATGGCAAGCCCTATGATCCCCAACTGGAATTAAGTAAGCTCTTCAGTTTTTTATCTCCAATCTTTTGGCGCATTTTCCACATTGTGCGAATAGTTGGATTGCTGCTAAGGCCCTATTTTAAAATTTTTTTCAATATAACCAAAATACTTCACAAATTTTTCAGACATTTTCAAATTTGACCCGGAATACGAAAAGACAGAAGCTGAATATGAGGAAATCCGCAAAGAGATCATTGGAGATGCTGAAGACTCAGAAGAAAATGAAGAAGCTGGAGAAGACAATGATGAGGAAGCAGGAGAGAACATGGAAGTGCAAGCTCTAGGCCCCACCACCATTGTGGACATGACCGAACAAGATATGGTGGCCTTTCGCAGAAATGTCTACCTCACCATCCAGTCATCTCTTGACTTCCAAGAAGCAGCTCACAAACTGATCAAGAATGAATTGAAACCGAACATGGAGGTGAGTGACTTGAAATTTATGAAGTATTCAATCAATTTGTATACATATACAGGCTGAACTCTGCCACATGATTGTAGACTGTTGTGCGCAGCAGCGTACCTACGAGCGCTTCTACGGTCTTCTGTCTGAACGCTTCTGCAAATTGAGAAAAGAGTTTCAAGAATGCTTTGAAAAGATCAGCCGGGACACCTACAATGCCATACATCGCTTCGACATCACCAAACTCAGGAATATGGCTAAACTGACGGCTCATCTTCTGGCTACGGATGCCATTAGTTGGGAGGTGTTGAGTGAGATCAAATTGAATGAGACTGAGACGACCTCTTCTGGCCGCATTTATATCAAAATCTTGTTCCAGGAGTTGGTGGAGATCATGTCCCTCGTCAAAGTTTACGAGAGAACCTGTGACGCGTAAGCTTTTTACTAATTTGACATTAAAAATTATTGGGAATAGAGGCTGTAGACAAGTTTTATGAGACGTTTTATTTCTATTTGCATCCCTTGCCAAATATATTTTTAAACACAACCAATTTGCAGGACTCTACAGACCGCATTTGAAGGAATTTTCCCTAGAGATCACCCAAAAAATAGTCGATTTGCCATCAACTTTTTCTCACTTATTGGTCTGGGAGGGTTGACGTAAGTTGCTTTTTTGTTGCAAAAATATTTTAGAATATCATTTTTATCTATTTCCAGCCTGGAATTGAGAGAACATTTGAGCAAGAAAGTGGTCAAACAACAGAAGATCAAAAAGGAGGAAGAGAGCGCTGGAGAAGATTCTTCCTCCAGCAGCTCATCCTCCTCGTCTTCTTCTTCTGAATCAGATTCAGGTGAAGATCTTCTCTTGTAAAATTCCAAAAAATAAAACATTAAATGGGTTTAGAGTCTTCAAGTTCTTCCTCCAGCTCTTCCTCCTCTTCTTCTGGTTCCGATGCTAAGAATAAGCGAAAAAAGAAGAAGACACAGAAGGTAAACTTTTATAAGTTTAATTTTCTCAAAAATGTGCCTCTTGATGCATTTACGCAGAAATAGGAGGCAGGAAAAATACTATCCTTACAAAAACGATTTTTTAGAAGTCTTCGAAGAAATCGAAAACCTCAAATGAACAAGAGAAAGAGGTGTCGAAGCGGTTGAGAGATGCCCAAATCAAGGAGGAATTAGTGGACCCGGAGTACGAAACAGACAGTCGTATGGAGAAAGAAAACCGCCGAGACAGGGACGAACCTCCACGTCGCAGACATAGAAGCTCAAGCAGAGGCAGTAGAGGTGAAAAAAGCCCGGTGAGAAGTCGATCCAATAGACATCACCAACAAAAGAACAGATCCGTCTCCCCACCACCCGAGAAAAGAGCCAGAGAAGAGGATAGATATCGAAGAAACAACAGAGGTTTGTACTTTTAGGCCATTGTTTTACTCTTTTAAAGTAGAATTACGACCTGTGTCTTAGCTCTTAACCACCACTTGTAAAAAATTTCAAGACTAGCTTTGATTCATTCTCGACTCTTTTCAGATGAGAGACACAGAAGTGACCACAACAAAGACAGTTCACGTCATGAGAACAAACGGTTATCTCCCCCTTCGTCCTATAGAAACCACCGACGTCCAGATCCGGAAAAAAGTCGTCGTTCAAGTTCTCAAAAAGACTCCAACAATCGCCGACGTGATTAGTTGGTGATTCCAAGAATGGAAATGTTTTAAGCAATTATTTACTCATCCACTATGAAATGGAGAAAGATGGTTATGGAATGGACTTGTTTGTTTATATATAAAAGTTGTTTATAAAAATACATTCAAGTCAGTTGACTATAGAGTGTGTAGAGCGCCAGATAATGGTCATACAGGTAGTGTTGCATTTTTTGGCCGCTATTCTATATGAACTGTATGAGTTACAAAAAATTCAATAAACAATGTTTAAATAATTTACTGATTTCTCTGCTGATTTTTTCATTCACTCATTGTTTTAGAAAGTACAATTTAAGGCTTCACGATGACATGGCAAAGTGGGTGTGGCACACAACATGGCCACCTCCATTTTCAGTTTTTGGATTGATTTGTGGTGATACTTTTTTTTTTTGGAAAAAACTTCGCTTTTGGTTGGGAAAATAAAAGCCGGCTAGAGCTGTGGTACACAGTAAAAAATAACACAGCTCACAAGAGGTCTAGTTATGCCCATTAGACAAACTTGCACAAACAAAACTTTTCCTTTCGTGGATTTTCACAACCAAACAACAAAACATAAGCATAGACATAAAACAATCCCAGTAAAAACTTAGACACAAAGAGTTGTTTTAGGTTTCATTGAGGTTAACAAGCGCATTCTTTTGTCCACTTATCCGCTCCATTAATGAGACAGCCATTGCCCGTGCCCTTAAAATTCAAAACTGAGCAAAAAACAAAGGAGCAGTAAGGCAGTAGACCTACTCCAAAAATTCATTCTGAACTCGTGGCTTGCTCTCAAGATTGCCGATAAGAATGAAAGAATCGGCCTGTGTTATAGGCCGAATAACAGCTGGTTCAAGAATTGTCGATGCATCTAGCACCAAGCAAACATCGAACCTTCGAGCTGAGAACAAAGAATGACTAGACGCACCAAGGCACGTGGAGGCAACCACTGGCTTAAAAAGAATAATCAGATTGGAAAAAGAAGGAAGTGAGAAGGAAAAGAAGGAACTCACTGTACTCATCAATATTTCTCTCATCTTCCTGTAATGCTCCATTTGTGGCAAACCTGCTAGCTTGGCTATCTTTGAAGACAATGATAGATGAGATACTTTGGATTCCACAGTGATTGATCGGGAAGAGCCACCCACACGGAGCAAATGGCTTTCATTGAGGCTCTAAAATGGTAAGTCACTATTTAACAGTTAACGTATTTGTTTTTTAATACCTTAGTCAATTCTAATAACACATTTTCCAATGGAGAATTTGATTGCGCAGCCAAAAGGACATTTTTCCCCAGTCTAACAAAACAGTTTACTATGGCAGCAATTAGTGGACCTAGATCTAAACACGAATATTTTAAAGGGTATACTTATGCTCATCATGACACGTCATTTGAACGCGTGAGCAGTAGTCATTGATGATATTTTTAAAAGATACCCCTGGTTACAGACATATGGTCAAAAGTTACAGTACCAACATCTTTATATTTTTTATTTTGAGTTAGTTACCACTTTTCAGTCAGCCATACAGTCAAACTTTCATAATCCGTCACCCTAAAAAATCCGACCCACAGCTGGGTCCGACCATATCTTACCACCATTTTTAACATCTTTTGCTAATTTTGACATTGATGTTTCTGAGACAAAAAGATCATAAGGATTCTGAATTTGCCAGTCGTTTTTTAAAATAATCAGCATAATTGCGGCCAATAAAGTCAAACTTCGATAACGCCGCACCCTTTTTCGAAAAAGGTGATGGGTAACCGAGAATTAGATAAAAAGAGCAGCGGCAAAAGAGCAACAGGCGCCAAATTCAATTTTATAACGGAATCTGAAGCTGCGAGCCCTTCCGCACACTGTACACAGGGTAGGCACTCTCAGACTGACCTTCAACCTCACATGTGGCTATAAAGACTTTCGCAACAATAATTAATCCTGTTGCCCGTCACCGGTTATAGAGGTTCAACTGTAGTGAAATTTTTAGCCCATCTCCGCAGGTAGGACTGTAGCGAGATTCGAGTGTATTGTAAAACAGGGAAAACCCACCTTCTTCCAACGGTTTATTGATTAGCAGGTAGTCATCAGAGGTTAGTGCACGTAAAAGTATTTGACGATGCTCTTCTTGGAGATGCTTTATAAGGGCAGAGATTTTAGCCAGCTCTATTGCTGACATCTTTCGTGTCCTAAGCTCTCGCTTTCCGATGATCAGAGATCTCAGATTAGCCCTAAATATCTTTAAGCAAATTTCCTAAAGAGGAAAAGAAGAAGAAACTCACGCCCTTTCCGTATCCTCCATGAGCAATAAAACATTGGTTAACATCAGAGAAAAAGAAGAAAAACTGGTGTATCTATCCAAGTGATACATTATACTTTGTGAATATCTCTTTGGAAGCGGCTTATCAGATTGAACAATCACAGCGGAGTCTAAAACAGACGAACTTAATTTTTTTACAGTCTAATAAGTACTCTTATCTTGAATTGAATAAACAGATCCCATGACCAGAGCATACGCATTTGTAGTGGATACCACCAGCATATCCCCCACTTCAAATGGCAACTTCTCCATTAAGTCAAACAACAAGGGTTTACTAAATTGCAAAAACATGTAAACAAATAACCGGGAAAACATTACGAGTCTTGTCGCGTAAAAGTGAGAAGATATGAAGTTCGATGACCATCAACTTCACAACAAGTCTCCAGATGCATATCAGCCAAGCAAGATCCGTAAACCTGCCTAAAAAGTGCAAAAAATCACAATTCCACTGCAGTGATTGAAAGATACCTCTGATGTGGAGGTTCTCGGAAAAGACGAACATCTTCACTTTTTACTTTGGAAACTCTCCATTCAGCAAACAACCATCCCACCCATTGCGCAGCATATTTGATTTCTTCCGCATCTAGATGATTCAAACTTTGCCTGAAAAAGGCATCCATATCCGCAGTCAATTCATAGTCCCAAAGTCTTGGAGAAGAGACAGTAGAGCGATCAGCCAACGCGCAAGTCAGAGAAAATGGGCAATTAGAGCATTGACGAGCAGAAGTAAGTGGTACTGCAAACATACAGCACATCTACACATAAGGAACAAAATAAAAGCTATACCTGGTAGTGAATTTAGAGAAAGGTAAGCAAAGCTAGATGCCAATCGATTCCTCATCTGCAAAATGCCCTTCAATTCGCCAGCCAATGGGTCCACTTGCCTTGCTTGATTATCCTTAAGGTAGAGCAAATTAGCAGGCAGAATTCGACCAAAGTTGCAGTTCTCCGAGAGCATTAAACTGTAGATGAGCACTTGTGTTTGGTGTTCAATACTTGCTGCATAGGACTTTCCGGTCTTTAGCTCCAATGCTCGAACATCTTCTTTGACCATTGAATTGTTGCTCTGAACTTGAAAACAATGATGGAAACGCACATCATGAACAAAACCCACCCGAAAGGAGACATCAATCTTGCCCTTAAAACCGATAGTCGGTGTCCAAATATTATCTTCGATATCTTCCAGGTGATCAAAGCAAGCAGGTGATTTCTTCGTCAATGGCTTTCCACATTTGGCGGCCAAAAGAAAGTGTTGTTTGATCCAAGAACAAACATTTTGCAGATACGGCTTAAGAATGGCTTCAAACATGCTGGGATCCATCTCGAGAATTACCAAGTCTACGCAGAATTCCTGCATCAAGTTCTTACGATACTCGCTCAAAAGAAATTCCACAGAGAGCTGAGGTGGCCGCTTGGAAATGCAGAACTAAAAAAATACAATTGATTGAGCTTAAACACAGACATACTCACCTGAAACAATTCGTGCACTACATTTCCCAAAATCATAGCTAGATTAGTTCCAGAACCACGAAATCGATCCTGAAGAACAGCTTTTCTCGGACAATAAAGCGCTTGGGCCATAGCGGTGCTTGAAATCAATGTTTCCGGCTCCATGATCAACAGTCCTCGGTTTCCAGACACTTCATATATCTGAATATCTGAAATGAAGGGATAAGCCAGAAAAATTAAAACCCACATTCTCGGAAAGTTTTAAAGGATCTATCAAACGCAAAGTGGAGTCAACGGGAAAGACAGAATTGCGCCACATTTCCTTCAGCCACACAGTCAGGACAGAGCGATCAGAGAGCTGATGTCCAATAATTTTGAATGCGTCAGTAAACTCTTCCACACTCATGATTTTGAGGAGTAGATGATTTTCATAGTTGTTCAACGCAGGGAATCCATCAATGGTAGAAGAATGCTGGAGAAATTTGGCCGACCTTGGTCTCGCTTTAACTAATCCAGGCGGTGATATTTTGCTGTAACTAGCGCTAAATATGCAAAGTTTTCAATGAGAAAAAGAACCGGAGAAGAGAGAAACCCTGTTGAACCACTGCTTCGGAAGCGCTTGATCTTCTGAAAAAGTAATCTTTTATAAAGTTGAAAAGTCAAAACATACACAGCTGGTTTCATTCTGCACCTGATCCATAAAAAGCGCAGTACTTCTTTTGTTGCTTGCCTCTTTCGGTAGCGTGACATTTTTGAGTACAAGTTTGGAAGACCTTCTGAAGCTGCCCTCGAAGTCATCCAAGGATTTGCTATTCATACTTTCTATCACAAAAATCGGCTGATTCTCTTTGTTAGTAGTAGACTGACTATTTTCGGCACACTGCATTTGCTCTGCTTCGTCCCAACTCGACCAAGAGTCATCCGGAGATTGCGCATTTATCTTTGTGGGAGAAGAGATATTCATCTAGAAAATAGATTGCCCAAGGGTGTGTGATAATTCCATTAGAAATTTCAAGGCGCGGAATACACAAAGTTGGAGACAAAAACTTGCACTATTATCACAAAAATTGCTACACCTGACCATGGTGTGCGAACACCCCGACAGCCATTGTCCTCTCAAGATATTATTGCATATTCAAAATTGACTAGTTTGAAAAAGTTTCTCGCACGTTTTTTTGTGGCGCTTAAAATCCCGCTTTCTGTTACTTTTTAAAAGTTAATTGTTTGACACTTTTGTAGCTCTTCACAATTTTCTCTGCCAAAACTTGAGAGGTCTGGAATCCACACTCTGGATTGGAAATACATTGGTATCCAAAAAGCCGTGAAATATTATGGAATTCTGTAAAATTTACCGCAGGAATACTCGAGTAATGCTTACTCGACCAAATACATTACTAAAACATCTTTATGACATAAAAAAGTACATTTTCTCTCACATATTTCAAAGGACTTTAAAGAACGGCTTCTTCTTCGTGAGGCGATGAAGAATTTTGCGTATAGCTTGCGCTCCAATCTCCTTGCATTCGTGAAACGGGAAATTTATAAATACGTCACCATTTAAGATTGATAAAAGACCAAGTGTTTTCCCATTCGTTTACCAGCTGTCGTATAGCGAGCATTGCAGAATTTGGGTTCTATTTAACCCAAATTTAACCGAAAATCAGAACCAAAAAGAAGATTACTGAAGGCTAGAGCTAGAAGACAAAAGCAAAGACACAGAAAAGAGCCATAATTTTCTAACATAAGGCTTTGTTATCTATGTTTTGTGTGTTCTTCAATATAGGATTTAACCGGATTCGAGACGTATCAGTATTAATTTTAGATATAGTTTCGCAAATGACTGCTCAGCGATCAGTGACCGTTTTGCGTGGAGATGCTGGTGAAAGTGGAGTCGTTTGGTTCTCGCAAGACAGAGAAGGTGATCCAACAAAGGTCAAGGGCGAAATCATAGGTCTTACAGCTGGCGCTCACGGTCTACATGTTCATCAGTACGGCGATTCTACAAATGGATGCGTTTCGGGTATGTGATACATTCAACTGTCTTAATAAATAGACACTACTTGAATTCCGGCCGTCTGTTGGGCCCGCCTATTTTTTGTCCTATTTTCTTGGTGTCTTTCACCAATTATGATATGAATGTCTTTAAGTCAAAAAAATTACAAAATTTTTGAATTTGTAATTTTTTAAAAAAATCTTAGCGATTTCGCTATCAAGAAGATTGACTCTATCTCTCAATAAGGACACCAAAATTGTAAAATTTTAAAGTTTGCTATCCTTATGGAGAGAGGCGACCTTTCTAGTGGCGAAATTGCTAAGATTTGGCAAAGCAAATTATAGATTTAGAATCCTTGCCATTTTTTGACTTAGGAACACTTAAATTAAAAATGTTGAAAGGCATCAAAATTAAGTGAATGCATCCAGTGAGTGATCAAACTTGAAGTGTTCAATTAGTATTCCCTCTTCAATTTATCTTACCTCATTTAATTCAGCTGGACCCCATTTCAATCCGCTTGGAGTAATGCATGGGGGTCGAGAGGTGCCCTTTGCTTTTCTCCTCTTTGCCTACAATCTGCGAATTTCAGTCTGCTATTCGTCATGTGGGTGATTTGGGTAACATACAGGCTGGTTCAGACGGCAAAGCCACGTTTGAGTTCGAAGACAAGCATATCCAACTATGTGGTGTTAACAATATTATTGGGCGCTCACTTGTTGTTCATGCTGGAGAAGACGATATGGGTAAAATTAAAGCCGCAATTCTTGCCCTTATTACATTTTTAGGACTCGGTCAGGGAGATAAGAAGGAAGAAAGCCAGAAGACCGGAAATGCTGGAGCTCGCGTCGCCTGTGGTGTAATTGCGATTGCTGCGAATGTGAACTGAACTCCCCTAAAATTATTGTAGCATACAATTTCGTATGGTTTGTTATCTCTATATTGTGATCGCCTATACGGTGGAATAAAGAAAAGTCACATAGGATTCCTTATTTTATGCGCTTATTTTATGATTTCAATAAGCTTGTCCCGGAGTTTACACCGATATATAAGAAGATGTATCGCTGGGGTTGTTTTGGCACGAATTTTTTTTAGCCGTTGATCCACTACCAGTCAAAATTCATCGTAATAAGTTGATCACTAAAGTAGAATTCTCGACAGGGTTGCTTAATTGACCTTTCTTGAGAACAGATATCTCTGTCTTTCAGTATAAATCAAAATTTACCATTGGTTTTCATGAATCTCATTTTTTATTAAAGTAATCTGCATGATTTGCCAAATTGGACAAACTGCGTTGAAATAAAAGAATTTAAAGCTCTTGAACTAAGAATGAAATCAAAAGGAAAAACTTTAGCAACGCAATCACAATCTCATCCACCTCAACAAAACTAGTTTGAAATAAAGACACAAAAAGTCCAACAGAGACAAAAGGCATAAAGGCGTTTGATTTCCAAACATTTCATTTTATATTGAGAGTTATGTCTTTCATGATGTCTTTCGGACCCGAAGCAACCGAAAAAAATTTTTAAATTTGAATTGACGAAACTTGCCGCAAAATATCACAAAAAAAACAAAATACTACTCACCAGACAAAAGAATGCGCTAACATTTCATCCCATAATTTTTTCCTGCACTACGGTAAATGCAATTTTTCCCCTGCTCCCTTTTGTTGCTTTGAAAAATGAAAAATGAAGCTTCTGTCTACAGTCGAACCTCGTTAAACTGGCACCCCTAATTCAAAAAAATGTGTTTGTGGCATTGTGTTTTTGACCTATGTTTTGCTGGTGTCTTCTGGGCATGTTATATACCAAAATTTAGCTTAGATTCTAGGCTACGTTTTGGTATATAACATGCCCAGAAGGCACCAGCAAAACATAGGTCAAAAACACAATGCCACAAACACATTTTTTTTATTTGGTTTGCCAGTTTAACGAGGTTCGACTGTACAATTAAAAAAAAAAATCACAATAGTTAAAAAAGAAGATCTAGGTCAATTAGTGAGTCACTAATAGTGACCATTACTAGCAGAAACAGCAGTTTTCATGCACACCACCCTGTTGCTGGTCTCCAACTGTCCATTGGTTGTGTCCAGACCGTTGTGTTTGATTGGGCTGGAGTTATTGTTGCCCAGCTGGCCATTAGTGTTGGCCAAGCCATTGTGCTCTTCATCTTCTTGTCTGGCTTCTTCCAAATGTATTTTGTTCAGTTTCTCCTGCTCTTTGAGAGCGTTTGCTAATCTTACAAGAGCTGCAAATGAATTTGGTGGGTAGAACACTGTTCAAAACAGATTTTTTGGCTTTGAAGTGTACCTTCATCCAAAGTATCTGGGTCCACACTACTGAACACTATGCGGAACCAGCCTGGCTTGGGTGCGATCATGGTCTCGCCTAAACATATTTAGTTGTGAGAACAGGCTTTTAGCAGAGATTCTTTCATTATGAAGCACCTCAGAAAGTAACCCTCCTACCTGCGCTAATAATTACCCTGTGCTTGAGGATCCGCTGGTGCAATCTTCGCTCCCCTTCAAATGTGGGCTGATCCAAATACTAAATCCACTTTATAAACTTTCACTTAACAAGCCCTATCTATTGATCCACCTTGGAAAGGTCCATCAATACAAAGAAACCAGCTCTCGGTTTAATATAGGACACTTGTAGTCTATCGAGTTGAGTCAGTACCTGGTCTCTGGCTGCTTTTAAGCGTCGCAGATTTTCCGGCAAAAACACTTTCTCGACCCATTCTGCAATATTTTTTATTTTTACTAGAAATACTAGAAAAGGGCTTTACTCTTTACTACTTTTCTGCACTCTCACAAAAAGGATTTGCACACAGTATACCGATACCCTGTAGTACAGGGCCTGTACATCAGTAGAACAGTGAAAAGTTTACCATAGTCATTGATAAATTCTCGAGCAATGAACTGAGTGGTGGTGTTTGGCAAATGATGCATCAAAAAGCGGACACAAGCAGTGCGCACAACTGGATTGGGGGTGTAGAGCACTGCCGTGCGCAGACCAGGCAGAGAGAAGTTCTTGCTGAGTCCCCACATCCAGATGAGTTTGCTGCGTGCCTGCTCACCCACAAACAGCTCGGTGGCACTTTGGAAGGGGTGTTTGGGACACTCGTCGAAGATGGTCAGGTCGTAGATCTCGTCCAGCACGACGTACAGGTTGCGACTCAGAGCCCACTACAAAATGGTAGATGATTAAATCAGGCTTCTGGATTTCGTTGGTCTCATCTGCTGCTGCTTAAATTTTGGACACAAGAGTGACCAAACATATTTGTCCAAAATTCGAAGTATAAGTAGGGGGGACCAAGGCACTTTCCAAAGTTTTTACAGTCGAACCTCGTTAAACTGGCACCCCTAATTCAAAAAAATGTGTTTGTGGCATTGTGTTTTTGACCTATGTTTTGCTGGTGTCTTCTGGGCATGTTATATACCAAAATTTAGCTTAGATTCTAGGCTACGTTTTGGTATATAACATGCCCAGAAGACACCAGCAAAACATAGGTCAAAAACACAATGCCACAAACACATTTTTTTGAATTAGGGGTGCCAGTTTAAC
>BBSZ01004428.1:0-26517 GCA_000981365.1 Subanguina moxae | reverse complement strand
AATCCCGTCCCGAAATCCCGCCCGATCGATTACCAAAATCCCGATCCCGATCCCGAAATTTGTTCGGGATCCCGAAGCGCTATTTTTTAACAATGTTTTGATTAAATTCTTCAAAATTTTTACATGTTTACGAAATTTTTTATTGCTTTTACCCCCTCGCTTATATGTTTTTCTATCATATATGACAGTTGAATTTCTTCTTTGTATCGACTAAACAAGTAGTTTTTAGATGAGTGTAATTTGGTGCATTGGGCTTTTCGAGAAGTTGTCAGCTACCGAAGCGAAATGTTCAAAGTGCCAGAAATATATCAAAATGTCGGGTGGCAGCACAAAGGGCCTGCTTGTTCATGCAAAAACCCAAAAATAGCTAAAACTTCCATCTGAAAACAATCCCGAAAATTTTTTCGGGATCCCGACGGGATCCCGATTTTTTTTTGCCAAAATCCCGATCCCGATCCCGAAATTTTTTTGGCTAAAAATCCCGTCCCGAAATCCCGCCCGAAGGCAAATGCACATCACTATTTCTTAATAACTTTTTTGTTTCAGTTGTTTACAAAAGTTATACTTTATTGTAAATAAACTAAGTTTGTCATGTTGAAGGTAGTGAGCTGTAATGTAAGAGGAGTTTAACCGAATCCACAGAGCACGGCATGGCGTGAGAAAATGAATTTGTGTTTAAAATCCATTTGTGTCTCAAGGAATTAGACTTGTGTTATGCCGAGATAATATTGCGTAAATATCAGCCCGTGAAGAGATCTAAGAACTAGCAAACAACTAAAAATTTTAATCCATAAACACTAATATGCAGCTAGTTTTATTATAATTTCTCTTGCTTCTGCTAGACATCTAAAGAGATTCTTTCATCATTGAAAGCAACCAACAACGGCTCTATCAATGGCCTCAATTCTTCGACCAAGAAGCGTTTGGTTTGGGAAATGCATCTCCCACAGAAGTTCAACGGATTAGAACACATGGCAATCACCGGCTCTCTAACCTGAATCCACCAAATTTAAATGGAAATGCTCTATATGTATAGTTACAGAAGCATAGAAAGGATCGGCCAACAAGTCCTCAATAGTCACTTTCTGAGTCTTTTGCAGCTCCTTGGCATTAAGTGCAGTTTCACGGATCTTGGCATGAGCATCTTGTCTACTTACACCCAAATCAGACAGCAGCATTAACGCCTTTTCCAACGCTAAGAAGGGTAGTTCGGTTTGCACGTTGTGCATAATCACTTCCTCCTGGACAATCAAACCTTCAAAGACGTTCTAAAAAGAAAATTGGGATGTTGCTTTTATGATATCCACCAAAAAGAATAGTTACCTGCAAAGTTGAAAGAATAGCTTCAGCAGTAAGGAAGGTGTCAGGAATCAGCATTCGTCGGTTGGAAGAATCATCTAGAGTGCGTTCCAGCCCTTGAACTGACAAAGTTTGCAAAGGCTCCTGCAATTGGTAGTGTTACACAATGGGTTATGAAAAGAAAATGTGACAACGTTTTACAATGCTCCCCAATCCCCCTTTCCCCTCAGCTGAACTACTTTCAATGGGTTTTTTACAAACGGGAAGCCCGTGTTTTTCAGTCCCATATTATTTTTCCTTTCCATTTCCTTTCCACGACCATTCCACAGCCTCAAAACTGACCAAAACAGCGTTCATGAGGTGGCGAGACAGACCGCAGATCCGCTCACACTTGATTGGATTTCGTTTGTAGGGCATAGCTGAGCTGCCAATCTAAACAAGAGATTTTTTAAGGCTTCTTTAAGAATATCACAATAAAACCTGTTCAGCTTCAAAAGGCTCACGGATTTCCTGAGTAAATGAAATAACAATCAAATGATGAAGCAAAAGATTACTTCAAAAGCTTGTAGGTTGCGAATATCCAAGCAAATTTTGTTGGCAGCCGAACCAAAGTTGGAGAGCACAAAAATCAATTTGCTGTCTTGTTGTCTTGAATAAGTCTGCCCAGCAATGTTGAATTTTTTTTCAAAGCCGGCTTTTTTAGTGACCAGCCAGTCTAATTGCTCAACCACATCCTCATTGCCCTTGAATAAAGTGAGGAAGGAGTCCTGAGTTCCAGTAGCTCCTTTGATGCCACGGAAACGCATGTTTGAACGGAACTCTTCAGCCTACACTTATGTCTGGTTTGAAAAACAAACACTTAGATGCAAAGCTTACAAATTCCAAAGCCATAAGCAGTTCCTGAGCCCAAATACATGCTCTAGAATTCTTCATAGTAATAAGTTGTTATTAATAACTATAGTCATTTTTAATATTAGAAAACGATTAAGACAACTTCAACCGGGGCAAAGGGCAACAAGCTGTCTGTTACAAAAACCAGAATATCTGCGTCGCACAGTCAAGATTCCAATTTCAAGATTCCAAAGAAGAATACCCTGGCTTTATTTTTTCTAAAAAAACCGACCGTTTTCCCACTGTTGTCAGTGAAGCTGGTTGGTAATGAGTTCTGCCAACAGTTACAAAAGATGCATACTTGTCAGCAAAGTCAGCTAGTCTTTTCAAACAAATAGCAAGTCTGAAATTAAAAAGTTGCAGTCCAAATGATTAACAACTGACAACCTCTTTATGATAATATCCAGAGCCTCTTTCTGCACAATCAAATCTGCATTATCTTGCACATAGCAAGAAGTGGCTCCGAGGTGAATAATTCCTGCTGCCTTTGGGCAAACCTAAAACTAAAACCTAAAAAATCTGCCTTGTTGCAAAGTAAATTTTACAGCTCCGTAGGAATGGTTGTGAGCCATGACATCGTGCTTCAGCCGTTTCTCTTCCATTCGCACCTTTTTCCAATCAATGTTTGTCTTGTTCTCTTTCAATTCTATGATCATTTCTTCGGATATTTGGGTCAAGCCTAGTTCTTTTTCCGCTTCTGCCAGGTAGATCCATAGCTGACGCCAAGTTTCTGTCTAGAAATTCACTTCTTATATAACTTCTAGATAACTTGCTTGTTTTGAAAGTTTGCGAAATTAAAATCAATTACTAACTATTATTATTATTATCAACTATTATTACTATTTTTTGAGTTTGTAGCTCTGGATATTCTCTTTCCAGTTAGGTATCAACTAATCCAATGTTGTCGAAAAATGCTAGGGAAAAGGATCTTTGAATGAAGCAAGGAGTACAGTCAAACCTCGATATAACGAACCCTCGATATAACGAAACCCTCGATACAACGAACCTCTGGGCACAGTTTGGTTGGTTTTGACCGAAACATAAGGAGCTAGACCCTCGATATAACGAACATTTTGCCTGGTCCTCAGGGGTTCGTTATATCGAGGTTTGACTGTATTTCCTTTCCAAAAAATTTACCTTATTTCTATCAGAGAAAAGCTTGATCAATGGACTATTTTTACAATAACGACCGCTTAAAACCGATTGGTAGTTGTCCTCGGCAAAGGTACTCATTTTAGGCGAAAATACCCAGGATATTTGTGTAAAGAACTTTTACTGTAAACTATTGAAAACTACTTTTCGAATCAGCGCCTAAATAAACTTTACACAACAGATAGCAGCTCTTTTTATGTGGACTAGAAAAAATTTTATGTGGACTAGAAAAAAATTCGTGGAAAGGACATTTTCCTCTCTTGCTGTGTCTGATCGGTTTGTTATTATTGTCATTGAGCAGGCATAAAGTGGAGTGAAGGATGTGTCTAGTTGTTTTTTACATTTTATATTCCAGATCTGCTTGTCCTGCTAGATATTTTTTTGCAACATATTTACTGCAAATATGGAAGAGGATTTAGCGTCCAAAATCCTCAAGTACGTCAACATGATCAAGGAGGGCGAGAAGGTTGTGTTGCTTTGGTTTTATCTATCCTAACACTTTTAGTTGAGCTGCTTCAGGTCGGCCACGCTCTCAAAAGACTGGATAAAATCGATATTACACTTGAATTACTCTCAAAAACTGGTGTGGGTAAGGTAATTAATCGCTTGAAGAACGATGCCGAGTTTGGTCAGAGGGCCCTTGCTATTGTAGTAAGCAAACTATTCTTTTACTAAACTTGGCTGGAGACGGTTAGCATGCTTCTTGCCGAAATATTGATTTTTTTGAATGAAAGTACTATTTTTGGAACATTTTCTTTATTCTAAAGCTCCCAATAGTCAAAATGTCGTCATATATTTGAATATGAAAACAACATTTCGAAACATTTTTGCTTGTTTATCTGGATATTACCAAAAGTTGGTATGCCGATATTTTGAAACTGACTATTTTACTTTCGGCCCGTCACTAAACTACTTTTTAAAATTCTGCTTTCTGATTCAGATTCCTGAGGACATTTTGATTACTGAAAGGCCTCAGATTATTATTTTTTTTCCAAAAATGGATACTTTTATTGAGAAATATCACAGGTTTTAGAAAAACCATGACCAACTGTCCTATTTCCGTTAGGGGACTTAGTTAACTAGATTTAGACAAGTTCTTAATGTGACTCCTTAACACCCAATAGTGTTTTCTTTAGGAAAAATGGAAAAAAATTGCAAAAGAAGACCAACAAAGCAGTATAAGTAGTCAACTGAGGCCTTCAACTCCACCAAACCGTCCAGAGGATCGGTTTGACCAAGTCAAAGAGTTTCCTACTACAGTATATACCACTGACTTTTCCTCTGGCAATTGCCGAAATATTACTTTTCAGTCCGTCAGCAAACCCAGCAAAAAGTCTGCCAAGAGAACCACTTTAGATGATGATCCCTTCCTTGCTGAACTGGAGGCCATGGACAAATTGAACAGCTCCAAGTCCAAGAAACCCAAATTTTCTTCAAAAATAGTGGATGATTTGGAAAAGTCTTTTACTTCAACAAGCAATGGCCAGTCCTCCTCTTTCAACTCTTACATGCAGTCTGTAGATTTAGAGGACAGCTTTCAGAAAGGCATATTTACCACACTATTCACCATTCTAATTGAACAGCCTTCCTATTTCAGGACTTATGGAGTCTGGTATGTTCAAGCCGAGGAAGGGGATGAACAAAATGTATGCTGGAAAGAAGAAAGCCAACACAATCACTGGTCCAGTTCCTCGTTTATTCGACATTTGTATGAAGGTGTGCATGCAAAACATTGATGGTAAAATTAATAAGGATCTAAGCTCACTCAATCTTTCTTATTCTAGCTATCGAAGAGACTGGTAAAATTTGAGCGTTTGCTTCTCTAAAAGTTTTGTGTGTTGCTAAGACTATGCGCTTGCAGGAGACATTCCCTTTGATATATTGAAACCGGTGCTCGAAAAATGCTCTAACTCTCAGCTGGCTAGGATTGAGGCCAAAAACCCGGTAATATATATTTTTAGTCTCTTATAGGGTATAATGCATATAAAGCGTATAAGAATCTCTTTAAACGGATTAAAACACACTTTTCACAAAACTAGATTAGACAACTATACCGGAAGTGGAGCCTGTTTTTGTTTGTATCAGCACTTTTTAGTATCTGGAGAAGGACTCGGACTACTTGTGGGAAAGGCATTGCCAAAAGACCTTCCCCAACTTTGAAGTGAACAGTGATGATGACGAGGAGGAGACCTGGAAAGACAGATTCACGGTATTACTTCTAACAATTATTTGCCACTTCTCTAGCAACTCTTTCAGCGGTTTACATACGAACGTGATGAGAGATTAAGGAGTGTAGCAGAAAGAATTGGAAAACAAAAAGAGGCTTTGCAGCCGGTCAGAAAAGCAATGATGGCCGACCCAATAGCTCCAAAGGATGCCCGTCGAAGACAGATCAAGAACGGCATTCTCTGCTCTTCTGCAGTGGTCCCATCTGCACAGTCTCTTTCCAAGTCGCGTCGCCAGATATTTGAGACAGGTTACACTTTTGTTCTGTAAGGGCAGTGGGTTGTACGTCCATCTGTCAAATTCTCTAATAAAATCAAATCATCTAGAAACATTTGCAGGCAGCAAGGCTGAGCTTAATGAAATGCCAAAAGCCGTCAGACACACAACATCATCACTGGGTAGCAGCACTTCCAGCAAAAAGCCAATCAAGAAAGGTGCTCTTATGATGAAGACTCTGAAAATGCTGAAAGGAAAAAGATAGATAATGAAGCCCCCTTGTTAACTCATAAGTTTATTGGAGACGTAGCAGTAATGATCTTGTATTTTGGCTTAATTTATTGTCTTGTCAAGGCTTGTAGACCAGGTAGTCTATTTGCAGTCATGTAACACACTCTATGCAATTATTATTTTTTGTTGTTGCAAACTACGGGAACGTATCTTTCTCTGTTCTTTAAGTTTTGGCCATGGTAAACTCTTTGTGTTATAAAAATAAACTTCTTAATAAGTAATTGAGAAAAATGTGGCTTTAATTGAAATTGAATTGAATTATCAATTATCTAGAAACATTTGAATAATAATTTTAGGTGGAGTCCGCACAACCGAAAAGAACCAATCAATTTATAAAGTTTCGACTGTAATGTGATAAAGACTGTAATGTGATAAAGACTGTATTTTATGTTTAATTTTAGTGACGAGAGCAACATTTTAGCCAAATTTTCTTCATACCTTACATTTTCTAAATCACTTTATGCTTGTGAGTTTCAAAAAATTCAGCATAATTAACAAAATGCGATTGTGCGATTTATTAACCTTTAAACAGTTATGGTTGTGTCTTCAAAAATGGAATAGAATTCCATTCTCCAATTTTCTTGACCGTGATCACAAAATTGAATTTACAGAAGAAATAACTCAAAAAAGGCTTCTAAGGTAAAATGGAATTTTGGTGGAAAATGGAATTGCATTATTGAAAACACTGCGTGTATGGTTGTTTACTTAATATTTCCTGGATTTGAATAAAAGAAGTGAGTGTGAAAAGTGTTTATTTGGCAATATAGTCTCTAGCAGATGAGGCAACAATCTAACCAAGTGCACAGTAAGAAGAAGTAGTGGAAGAAATAGTCAAGGTTTTGCTCCACACTGTGGAATCTGCAGCTCACAAAGCACTAACAAGCATATGCTAGTTCTTGTCATGCGCTCTCGGCGCCAGTGTTTGGTTCTGAATATTGGTAATATGTTTTTTATCGTACGAAACTAGAGTGCATAGCCATTTTCCAAATTTAGGATTTTGCCAAAAAAATAGGGAAACGTTGCAAAAACAGCTACATTTTTGCATCCTCTTCAAAAAATAATGGCTAAAATTGAAATCTCTCCTCAAATTGCTCATTTATCCCCTCAAATTGCTTAAACTCGATTATCTCGGCTGTAAATTATGGTGTACAGCTCTCAAAAATACATGCTAAAGTAGCGTTACCTGAATTCTTCTTAGTTTTTCGTTCCATTCCTAAAAAATTTTATGCTTTTTTGTTTTTTAAAAACAATAATTTTAGTTTGGAAAACTTTTTTGCATCATATTTTCTAAACTTCGGTATGTATGTTGTTTTCATTTATGAAAGAACTAAGTAAAAATCTTAGAAATCACTCTTCAGACTTGTTATGCATAAGTCCAACGAGGCAAAACGGCCAAAAAATAACAAATACAGTCAACTCTCGATATAATTTGACCCCAAAAAGTTGGATGCACAGCTGGGTCCGACCATTTTTTTTCCTCAAATTTTGACATCTTTTGCCCATTTTGATATTGATGTCTCTAAGGCAAAAAATCATGAGGATTCTGAATTTGTCGGTCGTTTTTACACAACTCAACAATTTCACCTTTTAAAAAGCCAACTCTCGATATAACGTCACCCCTTTTTCAAAAATGGTGACGTTATATCGAAAGTTGGCTTTTTAAAAGGTGAAATTGTTGAGTTGTGTAAAAACGACCGACAAATTCACAATCCTCATGATTTTTTGCCTTAGAGACATCAATATCAAAATGGGCAAAAGATGTCAAAATTTGAGGAAAAAAAATGGTCGGACCCAGCTGTGCATCCAACTTTTTGGGGTGACGTTATATCGAGAGTTGACTGTAAATGCTTTAAAGTGTCTTCCCAATCATTTTTTACATCTTTGTTTTTGACCCACTTTTTCCAGGTGTCTCTCAGGTAACTTACTACTTAATTTGTAGCTTATTGTCTTAGCTACAATTTGGGTGGTAAGCTGCTTGAGAGTCGTCCGGAAAAAGTGGGTCAAAAACACAATGCCAATACAGTCAAACCTCGGTATAACGAACCCCTGGGGACCAGCTAAAATGTTCGTTATATCGAAGGTTTCGTTATATCGGGGGTCCGTTATATCAAGATTTGACTGCGTAACAAACCCCTGAGGACCAGGCAAAATGTTCGTTATATCGAGGGTTTCGTTATGTCGGGGGTTGGTTATATCGAGGTTTGACTGTATTATATATATTTTCTTGGATAGTTTTGCTAAAATTTGGTGGTTTTCTTATGAGTCAGCTGACTGACCAGTGTTAATTGGGATGTGAGTGTGGCAATAATTCCACAAATTCCCTCGTTGTACATGCTCGGTTGCTCCATATTCGAGGTTTTGTAGAGTGCTGGGTCTCGCCGTGACTTCTCATGGCCCAGAAATTCTCGGTATCTTAATGTTGACAAATAAAAATAAATTATCGGAAAGCTGGCACAACGAACTGCTACCTCCTAACTTCATCATTTAAATCGTCTAGTCTGCGGTTGATGAGCTCCATGTTTTTTCGGGAAACATCGCAGTCCTGCAAAAGCATTTATTATTAGGCATCTCCAAGTTTTCGTAAATATTTAATCATGGTAATTTTTCACCTTCACCGCCTAGTTTTTCACTGGATAAATAAGGGCTGTATGGGGAGGGGAAGGAACAATCAAGGGCCACTTTGTAAGCAGAAGGGCCCACTCTGTAGGAAAAGAAAATATCTTGAACATGGTTTCCATTAAACAGGCCTACCACATAAAGTGCATGCTATTTTCATGCATCCAGAGCATTTCTCGAGTAATTTATGTCTCAGGTATGTTTGTGTGCGCATCTCAAATTTAAGCCCCCGAGCCCTTGTAAGGGGCGACGGGGTTTTGAGAGTTAGAGATGCGCGCACAGACTTACCTGCGAGATGAATCCGAGCAACACTCCAGACTCTCAATCTGCTTCAGGTATTCGCCTTAGATCTCCTGCTGTTTTCTTCAGCTTTACCTCACCACTCCCGTATTCCTACTCAAAGTCCAATTGATTATTTTTGATTGCTTGTTATTTTCACAGCTTTGTGTAGTCAAATTATTTGATAAATTACTTTTCTCCCACGGCTTCTAAATGTACTTTTTAAAAAGATTTGTACTTTTTTTAAGGTCCACAATCTTTATCTTTTTCAATGTACTTTTAAAAAAGATTTGTACTTTTTCTCGGTCCCTGTAAAGAAAATTTTCGCATCTACCACGCCTACTGTATTCCGTGCCGCGATGAAATCAGCTTGAGTTCGGGCAAAACAGCAATCAAAAAAGAAAAAAGCTCAGTGGACTGACACTAGGAATTCGCTGCAAGTGGAAACGGTGAAAGCTCTTCTCCAGGTACGGATCAACTTCGATATTGAATGTGCTGGCGTCTACAAGCTGCTTATAAAGGATGGAGAACTGAGAAAGAAAGTTCAGGGAATGGATAAATGGAGAAGATGAATTTATTTGAGTTGTTGTTTGATATGTTATAGTATGACAATAAAGCGTTTGAAAGCGATTCTAGCTTGTTTCGGAAAATGTACTTTTTTAAGACCCAAAATCTTTTTTTTTTGCGCACTGTACTTTTTTTCAAAATTTTGAGTTCGCAGCCCTGTTTTCTCCCCATTTATTGTCGGATTTACTCACTCTATTTATTATTTATGAGATATTATTTCCACACCCTGTACTATTGTTCATAGTCAGCCAGTCATCACAAGCCTTCTATCATACCATTGCACAAACACAATGCAAACAATCTTCTTTACTATGTTTCTTGAATTCTCGATTGCGTTCAATGCAATGCATTCTCCCAGGGGTTAGCTCTGCATATCTAATTCAATAATAACTATTTTTCCAGCAATAAGTGTGTGAGTAAAATGCCCCTGTGCAGAGAAACAGCAAAAGCAGACAGTTGTATGGTCTCCTCCGTTTAAAGGATTAGACAAGAGCCTAAGTGTTCACACTTCCGGGAAACACAGCCTAGTATTATGCACCAAACCTTAGTGTTACACTTTCCTACGGTTGATGTTGCCCCAGGGAACAGAGGATGCAACTACACTTTTGCTTGTTGTTCTTTTAGTGTGGCTGTTTATCTCTCTTATTCCTTTTAAGCTGGGACAGAAGAAATGAAAAAAAAAAAAAGACTTTGCCACACTTTTAAGAGCTGATTCGCCTGTTTCAAACTGGCCTTACATGTATTATTGATTATGGGGGCAGGGAGATGTCTTCCTTTCCTGCCTCTTTGTTTCAACTCACACGCAACCTCACTTTTGGCATTCAGAGGAAAACATATTGTTGAAAGGGATGGCTGGACACACATTATTAAAATTTAGAAAAATTTCCGTTTGAAAACAAAATTGTATGCCATTTTGAGGAACCACATTTTGTATTAGAACAGTTGCAAGATTTTTTTGTCTAAGGTGCCCCAGTAGACAAAACATGTTGAATAATCGCAGTCTGAAAGAAACTTTTTGGTTATCGAGGTATGACCATTAGTTAGAATAGCAATGCTTTAAAAGAGTCACCATCTTACTTCCAGCCCATATATTTTAGTAAATAAGCAAATTTTTAATTTCGCCTTCGGTTTTGGGTTCCAAAAGAAATTTTTCTTGTTGGCATCTCTCAGAAAAAAGTCTTTGCTGGCAAAGAACTGGCAGGTTAAACACTACTCGCATTGCTCCAATTGTTAATCGCATCAAGGATAAGCTTCGCTGAAAGCCGGAAAGATTGAAAAGACATTACCATAGTGGAAGACAAAAGAAGCGGCATTATTAAAAAAAATGGTACTTGTTCAGCTGGTGCCATACCTCTATTTTCATAAAATGATGCCCATTCTAGTTTATTTCGGCAACCTCGCATTTTTCGCAGACATAATGCAGACTAATTTGATTTCAGAAGTGGTAAAACACATCAAATATTTTTCTCCACCAAAATTTCCTCAATGTAACTGATAAGATGAGTTCGCGATGTCCCATACCGTAAAACCTCTAATAATACCCCCCCCCCCAATTCAAAATCGTGTTTTTGGCATTGTGTTTTTGACCCACTTTTTCCAGGTGTCTCTCAGGCAACTTACTACTTAACTTGTAGCTTATTGTCTTAGCTACAATTTGGGTGGTAAGCTGCCTGAGAGACACCTGGAAAAAGTGGGTCAAAAACACAATGCCAAAAACACGATTTTGAATTAGGGGGGGGGATATTATTAGAAGTTTTACGGTACTCTTGCTTGTGCCGGTGCTTCAATTTTTGGTGCATACTTTTGGTCACACATCAAAAAAAATTGTCACAAAATGTCCTTTCACATAACTAGAGACCCTTTAAGACCGGCCGAAACCACCACTTTTACACAGTAAACTATAATTGAAAGTAGAGTTGGCCTACTACATCCCTCTCTCCCATGACCAAAACTGCCCAAAATCTCTCCCGTCATCCCTCCCGCCCAAATTTTAACACTCAACTTAATAATACGATCAACATGTTTGATCTGATCCTCAATGGTCTGCTGACTATTGGGCACTTGTCCGGCTGCTCCACAATAGCTGTTGGTGCTGCTTGTAGCACTGCTGCCGTTCAGCATATCGTGTCTTCTAGTGGTATTAGATGTGACGTGGTGCTCCTCCTCTTCTTGATCTTGTTGCTGGGCACAGTTCTCTATGCAACAACAGTCCGTACACCTGCACCAACACGCCTGACTTTCGTTATTCAGGCACAACACTGTGGCTTGTTGACTATTGGTGGCTGCTGCAGTGTTACACTGTGCACAACCACAGCAGTTCCTGCTGCTGTTGGTGATAATTATGCGGTGGTCGATGGAAAGTCGCCTAGCCAAGTTAGTGTCACTGCTCTTGGAGATGCTTAGAGAGGTCAACGAGGTGCGGATACTGGTGTTTTTAGTGAGTGTTGACTCCGGACACTGCTCTATTTCACTCGTTGTGTTGGCACTTGGAAAAACTGTAGGAACGGGCATTATTAGTGGTTGATTAAATACAAAATACTAATCATCACATAGATAATTATCAAAATTATCTAATTATCACTGTATTATACCCTTGAGATGCAGCCGAGGCTTTGGTTGCAGGTTGAGCAAGAGATATAATTTGCAAACAAGTCTTTTTTAGGCAAACGTCTAGGTTTCAGCGTACTTTCTTACAAGTTTTATTCTACATCGCAACAACTTTTATGCCAAACAAAAGTGTTTTTCAAGATAAGTACGTAAAGACAACATAAAAATATCGAAAAAAACATTTAGGTTGACCAAACCAACAATATTAACCAAAAAGAGGTAAAAGAGAATCCACAAAAGAGTAAACCAACCGGTCTTAGGATTTAGAAAAAAGAAGGAACAAAAGAAATATATGCGATAAAAGAGCTCAATTTTACTAAGCTTAGTCAACAAGAAAAAGTATATAATACTCCAATACCGAAAATGTTTTATCCTTTCTTCTAAACAAACATTTTTTGTCTGCCAAGAAGGGAGCATAGCAAAAAAGACAATAAAAAAAGAATTTGTTTTCAATAGAAAATTATATGGTGGAGGGAGGACAGCCAACTTGGGCAAGGGGACGGGGCATTCTTATGCCACTGGCATACACACTCGATTAGGACGGAGAGCAAGGGGCAGCCATCCAAACAACAGTGACAAAGGCCAACCGATTACTAGCAAGAGGAGGAGGCCCTATGGGCAGCCAGGCTTACTAAGACCTCTTTTTCTAAGACTTAGGGTCTTAGGCGGACAGAGGAGGTTGCCAAGCTCTCATATAAGTGATACGTGACAGCCACCTGGTTTAATTAAAAGAAACACACACACACTTCTGGCCGACGACAGTCAAACCCTCCAAACATTGTTTTGCAATCTCTCTCTTTGTCTGACTGGTGCGGAAATATTTTCTGTCAGCTAATCTACAGATGTCACTGCTTACTGAGCCCATTATTTCGCGGCTTGACAGGTGTTCTTTTGAAAACAAAAATCGCTCAAAAAATTGAAATTTGAGTGGGAGAACAAGACACTAAATCGCCATATTGATGGAGCGAAAGGAAACAGAATCAGAAAATAATCAATTACAATCAACGAAAGGGTAAAAAAGAGGGCTCAAATTGATTTACCCCCTCAAATTAATCATTTATCTCGTCAAAATAATTTTTTACCCCGTCAAATTTGAATTTTGCGAAAAATAATCATTTATCCCGTCAAATTTGAATTTCCCGCAAAATAATCATTTACCCCGTCAAATTTGAATTCCCGCAAAATAATCATTTATCCCTCAAATTCTGTCCCGTCAATTTACGTGATCAACGTTACTTGCATATGATTTTTTTTAACACCATGGACTTCTGAAAAAGAATGGCTGACTAAAGCACAAATTGTACAAATTTAAGAAGGCAAATGGTTTGTTTGAGGGATAAATGATTATTTTGCGGGAAATTCAAATTTGACGGGGTAAAAAATTATTTTGACGAGATAAATGATTAATTTGAGGGGTGAAAGTACATATAGCCAAAAAAGAAGTGCGCATGTTGGTCTAGCAAATGCATGAAATAAAGCAGAAGAAGCTGGAGAAGAAACGCAAGAGACTAGGATAAAAATTCCGATAATTTTGAGAAGAAAATCAAATTGAGATGTTGTTAGTGCCACTGCCATGAATGGATACGGCTTGGAGGAGCACAATTTGAGACAAACAAAGGAGCTTGCTGCACATGGATTTTTTTCCAGAGCATTATTTTTTTCATATAAATGCCAAAGGGACTCAGTTTTATCTTGCTTTTTTGTGTCTGCGTGTATATATAATTTCAAAATAAACTAAAATTATCTCAGGCTTAAGAGACCACAAAACATAACGAGATTATGCCGCAAAAATAGCAGGGTTGACAAATCGGCTTATTTTCCAGAAATATTTACAGGGTGATTCAATTTTTTCTCCCTAATGAAATTTGGCCATAACTTTTTAAATTTGTGACATTCTGACGAGATATTTTTTTTTAAGAAAGAGGAGATTGAATGGTACCAAACATGCAACTAACAGTTTACTCAGAACACACACAAATTTCAACACTCTCAGCGTTAAATATTATAGCTTCATCGGAAAAAAAAAGCAGATTGATGAGAATCTTGCTTCACAGGCTTAATGATCTCTAAAAAGTCAACTAAAGTTGAGTTAAAACTAGGGACGGTCGCGGTTGCGGCTAGCCGCACCGATTTTTGAGAAATAGCCGCAGCGACAATATTGAAATAGCCGCAAGCCGAAGCCGCAATTTGTAAATAGCCGCACTTAAGAAATTTAGAAATTAAGCTATGATTTTTATAATTTGTAATAATACTGGCGTAAATATGGAGATGGCCAGTTACTTCAAGATGGTATGCGCCCAGCCTGACGATGATCCATTGGAATTTTGGAAGGTAACAATTTCGGGGAAAAAGTAACAATAATTTAGATATAAGTTATTTGTTTAAGTGAACCAAAAGACATTTTCACTATTTTCACGTTTGGCTCGTCGTTACCTGTCGGCACCGGCTACAAGTGTCGCAAGCGAGCAAATTTTCTCATTGGCACGGGATGTGTACGATTACAAAAGATCGAATTTATCTCCAGATAACGCTGAAATGTTGATGTTTCTTCACGAAGCTCTGCCCGACATTGATTTTTCGTATTGACGTTATTTGAGGTTTTTGTGTTAGAATAAAATGGTTATAGAATAGTTTGACGAGTGAACGGCGCATTATGAACGTGCAATTAAGAGATATGTTGCTTTAAGTTGTTTAGCGAATTAGCCGCATAGCCTCGCGGCTAGCCGCACCACTATGCCAAAAATAGCCGCAGCCGCATAGCCGCAACTAGGTAAAAAACCGTCCCTAGTTAAAACGCAAGAAGTAAAAATCAACTGACGTACTGGACCAGGTGAACTAGGAAACAGTCTTCGGATTGTCAAGGCTCTCTTCACCCACAATTAGATTTGGCATGTCTTGGATATGACCAGACATGACAGTAGACATCTTAAAAGTAAGAGTATTGGAAATTTATAAGGCAGCTTCTATGCCCCAGCACTGCCTATTTACGGGAATTTTCAGGTTTATAAGTTCTTGCCAGCACAAAATGTGAACCTTTAGCTGTAAATGAGTTGTGTTCGTTAAAAAACCAAGTTTCTTCCCTTTACAACGAGGTATAGAAGTAATGGGTGTATACAAAAAATATTCAAGTTGTAGCTAGTTTTCTGAACACACTCAACCTCAATTTAACGCCATTCAGAAATAGGCCGAAATCTCGATACAAAGTCGCTTTTTGTACAACCGACGGCAGATTTGTATTCTCCGTGAAATTCTGCACCAAAATGTGCTTGTCTTACCGTCAGGGCTTCCCGCGTTGAATGACCTGGTCAGGTAGGTAACCACTGGTTAGTTAAATATACACCTAAGATACGGGCCATAGAGTAGGCGCCTAACGTATTAGTGGCACAAGTAGTTTTTGTCGTACCGAGATATACATTAAAGCAGATATATTTTGAACGGCATTTGTCTTAAGAGGGGTGAGTCAAGCCCTGAGTTAGAATGGCCAAATCAAATTGGCAGAAATTAATCATCATAAACTTGCCACTCTCCTAATCTCTGTTGAGTCGCAACTTGCAATGTTAAATCTCTGGATTTGCTTTTCTCGCATTTAATTCGCTCCATTGTTATTATTTGCCCTTACGTCGAACGGTTCAAAATTTTCGTTTACCTATCACATAGAACATTTCTTTTTTCACTATTTGTTCCAATATTTTCCCTACTGATTGCGAACTTCGGAAATTGTTAGACGTCGCGTTGTTAGCACACACTTTTTTGGTATGCTCACTCTGGGCAAATATATGTTCAGTATCAATTGATGCATTTATAATCGATCATGTTTGTTTTTCAAACTAATCATTTAGCTTCTATAGTTTTCGGTGTTTATAGGACTTCTCTTTATTTGTTTTAATATTTGTCAAATTTTATTTTGCGTATTTTTTCAGAGCGAAAATGACGTCCGTTTGCAGGATAATTGCAAGAAGCAAGCAGTCGAAAAAAAACAGCTCAATGCGGCATTAAAGGTTTCTTTTCCTGTGCACTTCTCCAAGCTCTAGAGCAGTGATTCCACGTTAAGGCTGCCAGGTTACAAAGATGCAAAGCTTTGCTCAGAAGGTTTCGAAGAGGTGCTCACAAGTCAGTTCTTTTTTCCAATAAAAGCTCTTCACGGCTGGCCAACATTTTAAACAAGTAAAACACACGGGTCATAGCCAATGATGTTTCAGCTGCAAATCATAATGAAAGAATGCTATCGAAGGCAGCACAGCCGACAAGAATGATGCTTATGGCAGGCTTCACTTCAAATGGAAAAACTTCTCTGGTGTTCATCAATCTAGGCGTCAATGTCAATCCGCAAATCTATCGGGATCAAGTCCTGGAGGCTGTCGTCAAAGTGTGAGCAAGTCAGCATTCCGAGGAGCAACCATGGAACTTTCGACATGACTCAGCGCTGCCTCACAAAGCAATAAGAGCTCCAAAGTAGTTCAAGGGTAATTTTCCGTATTTTATTAATTCAAGTCAGTGACTGTCTTCTTCTGCGGATCCCTAAAAATATGCTTTCTGTACATTTTTACTGGCAAAATACAAGTAAAAGTAGTTCAAGCGATGTTTGAAGAAGAACTTGAATGCCTTACTTTATTCAAAGCATAAACTATGGATGGTCAAACAGGAGAAAACCACATTTGACGAAAAAATACTATGCATTAATTTACCAAATAATGACTTCTAGGAGAATTGTTTCCTTTCAACTTACTGAATGCTCCCCTGCAGTCATCTTTTGTGGTTTTAAACTCTAGCGGTCACCTCTTTATCTACTGAGAGTGGCCTAATAAGCTCACCCTTTGGGATGTGTTCTCTTGGCCTCCGGGTTGTTCAACTGCAACAGTTCAATATCAGTCGCATTTCCTTTCATCCATTGTTCATATTCACGCCTCTAAAGAAAACTGCAAGTAAAAAGTAGGCTGCCCCAAGGGCCTAAAAAGCTTTTCACAACTGCCGATACTTCTGTTTGAGATATGGATAAGTCCGGACTTTTGAGTTTCGGATGACTCTGGAGGCTGAATTCAGGACTTATGCGATTCCAACAATTTGAGGCATATAAAGCCAATATTTTTCCATCTTTTTTTGTGGTTCTTAGACCAAGTTTTTGTCCAATTTCTCAGTTATTTGCAAAAAGTTGCAGATTCCCAAAACGGTAATCCCACTTATCACTATTCTCATGGGACTCTTGATTGGCTTGCTAGCGACCAGTATCCGAATGTGCTAGAGCGTGCCCTTTTTTAGTCAACAAGCTAAATTTGGTGTGGCTTTTAAATTGGTTATTTTGTGCACAATCATTTTTTTTTTGAACTGGCTAGACTGCATAATATGACAGCTAATTCGGCAGTGCGAAATCCAATTTCCGCGCCAATTCCTGGCTAGTCTTTTGGGGAAAAATACCGCTCTTGGAATAGCTGTATAAAATAGCTGTTTGGACAATAGCTCAAACACTTCCGCTATTTAATACAATCCTCTTTCTTGTGCTTGACCCAAAGATGGGTGTGTAAGAGTTGTTGTCCGAATTGGATGATCCAATCCAATAAATTGAGTAGGAAAAAAAGAGAAATTATTTATCGCCATTGTTATAGGAGGACACGCCCCCTACTGTTGATTGGATGGATCCGGACCGCTCATCTTCTATCCCACCCAATTCATCGGCAAGCTTTTTAACAGCTCTTTTGGCTGGAAGAGATGCAATTCTGCTGATCTTTTAATTTTTAGAATTCTTTGCAATTATTTTGGATTGCAGTTATATGCATTTGCCCCCTTCCCGGCATCACCCCCTCACTCATCGCCTACATCTCCTCGGCGGGCCTAGAGAGCTTAGGGGTGAGATGCATACGCGTATACACATATATGAGACATAAATCACTGGAAAATGACTCTGAATGCGTAAAAACATTATGCATTTAGACCTTTTTTTTAGTGGACCCTAGTTAACAAAATATATGTTCAACTTTACAATGTACCTCTTTAGCATACTGTTGTCTAGAAATGGTAGGACAAAGACCAAAGTTTATGAAAACTGCTCTATCACTCAGAAAAGCCGCCATAATAGTTTAGAGGTATCAAGATATCAGAAGATGATCGTAAATTTTGATAGCATTGTGACACCTTGCTACCTCTGAATTATTGTGGTGTATTTTCTGAGTAACTTGCGAAAAGTTTGTTGAAAAATTTTAAAGTTCTGTGTAGAAAAGTGGAATTTGCGGTCAGAGAAGGGTACCGTCTTTGCTAATATTTTCCAGAATAAAAGTAAATTTCTATGTACCTGCTTCTTTTATAAACCTTTACCAATTTCATTAAGCTACAATTCTCAAAAGCTTAAAATTTCAGCGATGCTGACCAGCACCAAACATACTCCCTGCAGATCCACAAACAGGGTACAGGCGATCAGTTGTCCTTCTTCCAGTCTTCACCATCCACTTAAAAGCCAACAACATCAGCCACAAAGTAAATTATTCAGTGTGGAAAGCTTGCTGAGTTCTCAACAGCAACATGTGGCAATACAAACAAGCCAAGTCACAACAACCTCAGTATCGCCAAAACACAGCTTGGCTAGTCCTATAGGAAGGTATGTGCAGCAGCAACCAGCAAGCCAGTTGATGGAGCCTGGTGCAATAGCAGCAGCTGCAGCCATGTTCTGGCTACATCGCCATCAACAATTTGGAAGTTGTGTGCCATCCACTTCCGCCTATCTACATGGTGTTGAATCTAATGTTTCTTCCTCCAGCCATTTGATATCCGAATTGTTGGATCAAGCAGCCCCACAGAACACAAATGATCACTGTAAAACGGTAGTCTCTCCTAGTGAATCAACCCCCTCCACCACTACTACAGCTACCTATTCTGGAACTCCCCCATCTACAGCAGATGGCAAAAAGGATATTGTTTCACCAGTGGATGTGGAAAATGATGTACAGAAGAGGAGTACAAGTGCCTGGAGAATGGATATGCACTCCTGTTTGAGCTCTCCCGGATATACAATGCATGGAAAGTTAAATGTATTTGGTTGGTATTTATTTTTTGAGTCATTTTTACAAATTCTTCTTTTTATTTAGTGCCGTCAAAAAACTTGACAAAAAAAATTAAAGCGTGCTTAATGAAAAAAACAGACAAGAAATTGTGGATATCAAAAGCACTAAAATACTAACGTAACAAGAATAGTCTGTTTTAGTTGGGAATCAAACACTGGGAGTGTCAATGTATTAATGAAAATTAAAAAAATTATTTGTAGAGGATCACAAATTCCCGATGGAAGCTATCTCCAGGTGCATGCTAAGGAAGCACAAAAACAACAGAAAGCCGAGGACTCCGTTCAGCACTCAGCAATTGATGTCTTTGGAGCGAAAGTTCCAACAGAAACAGTACTTGTCCATAGCCGAACGGGGGGAATTCAGCAACTCACTACAGTTAACTGAGACACAGGTAAACCAACACTATCTTCAACTATTTCATTTAACAAAAATTTTAATTTCTTTTTTCATTCCAGGTCAAAATATGGTTTCAAGTATGTGCTTTACTACTAACTATTATATTACAATTACATATATGAAGCTTAAACAAAAATTGTGCAGGTGGGACTTAAAATTGGGACCTTGTCTTTGCTTAATAGTATCAAGTTGGTACAGTCGAAGCTCGATTTAACGGACGTCCAAAAAGTTGGATCCACAGCTGGGTCCGATTATTTGTTTACCTCAATTTTTGACATCTTTAAGGGAAAAAAAATCGTAAGGATTCTGAATATGCCAGTCGTTTTTCAAAAAGACAGCACCATCGTCTTCAAAAAAGCCAACTCTCGATTTAACGGACTCATTTTTCTAAAAAGGCGTCCGTATAAAATGGGCAAGAGATGTCAAAAATTGAGGTAAAAAATGGTCGGACCCAGCTGTGGATCCAACTTTTTGGGGTCAAATTATATCGAGGGTTGACAGTGCTCATTTTTATTGACTAAAAAGGCTCCTGTTGCTGCTCGTAGACAAATGGCACCATAAATGAAGCTTGAAATTTCAAGAAATAATGCCATATGTGGCTCATAAATATTATATTCACAAAACATCCAATCTTATCCATCTTCACAAATTCTGATGCGTTTTTTTTTTTGAGGTTACCGTATAGAATTGCACCTAAAAACATCAAAATTTTTTTTTTCGTCAATCTTGGGAAATTGACGGTGATCAAATTTTCATTTTCAAATTTCATCCTCAAAATTTCAATTTTTAAAATAGTGCTGTTGGCACTTGATGTATAAACTACTTTTTAATTCTCATTTTGACATCAGAATCGCTGTATCACCTTGTTGGGAACATTGACTTTTGCAAAGCTAACTCTTTTTTTGTCTTTTCGTCTTTATCAACTACTCTTTGGTTTCATAGCCCTAAAACTGGGCTATGGGCACCAACCTGGCAGACACCATATTTTCTACCTTATTTCTAGGCAGTCAAACTCAATATTTTTCCAGCTGGATCCTTTGTCTAATAATGAGTAGCGTTCATTGTTGTTATTATGCGATTATCTGATTGTTGCTTTCCAAACTACTCGTCACTTCTAATTTATAGTTTAGTTCATTCTTCTTCCTCGGCTCCACAGTTTATCATTGCATGCCTTTTCAAAAGAAACAACAACGATAATAATTATAGCAATCTGATGAGGGCTTGTTCATATCTTCTTTTCAAATCATCTACCGTCCACATTCCTCAAAGGCACAGTCTACTGTAGCAATAATAACAGCTATCTTCCTCTCTTATTGCCTCCACTTAACATTTTTTTTTAATCTCCAGGGATTTTATCGCCATAATTGCCAATATTAAAAGTTGGCCAATAAAATTGTTTGCGGGTAATGGCTGCTGAGAACTGTGTGGATGCACAACCATTAATCGCCTCTTTATTGACTCTGGAGACAGAGGGTAGGTGCCAGCTGCGCCTCAACCATTAATTATTACTGGCTGTAATTAAATGATGCCTTCTTCACACCCCACCAATAATTCCCTTCCCTCCCTATTGGGCTATTAAATGGGCTATATAATAGTAATAAGAACATACGGTATTTTTCGATAGTGTCAGGATAGCTGGTCGATTATATGATAATAAGTAGCGGAAAACACGTCATTACAAAAAAGATTGGATAGTTTAGTGTTTGATTCCTGGGTGGTTGCTGGTCTAATCCGTTCGGACACTAATTTTTTAAAAGATGTTTATTACAATTTTACGGGGAGCATAGGCACTTAGCGACAGATGCCCGCACAACTATTCGGTTTCACTCCCAAACATTGAACAATTAAAAGGAGAAAGAAAAAGAAAGAGCAAATGAATGTGCGGAAATTAACGCATTAACTGTAAAGAGTTTTTGGCTTTTGTGGGGTTCTTCTTAATTAGGACTGAAGAAGGAAGGGCTCAATTTCAGTTTTTGGTGGAAACGAAAGAGTGCTTAAATTGGGCAGGAAATGAGTGCAGCTGGCCAAATCAAACAATATGGAAGTGTTAATTGGATGCATTTATTGCACAGGCTTTGTTTGCTTGCCTGTTTGAGTGGTTCTGCTTAGCTGGCCATCATCTAATTTTGCCTAGGAATGAGGAGATAGTTCAATAGTTACTGTAGGTTGCAGGACCCGGTTTTACTTGTTACGACACTTTAGACGATTAAAAAATGGTTTAAAAGTATCAAAGTGTGGATTGGCCCAAGGTTGTCTGAGTGTGCCAGGTGTAGCAGTTTGAAGCTCAATGAAAAGGCAGCCTCTTCAAGTCCTACCCCATCTAAATTTGTCTATTTTTTAATCTCTTTTACCATCTCTAATGTTGACCACTCAAGACTATAAAATTGCTAGGATTACTCCAGTTGTGCTAAAAAATAGGCATGTCCGATGATTTATCCTACTGTTCGAATGCATCCTATAAGGCAAATCGACTGTAGGGAACTTTTAGAAGTACAGTCAACCCTCCATAACTCGGCACTCAAAGGGATCGGAGCAGGACTGCTGAATTATCGAAGTCCGTTTCTCAATAAAACCGCTTATCAGGACCTCCTTGGGATGCCGAGATATCGAGGTTGCCGGATGATCAAGGGATGAATTATTTATTTTTTTTTATCAAATTTTAAATAGAATTATTCTCTTGCAACGAAAAAAAATCATAAATAAATAAAAACGAATTTTCTACCAATTTCAAATTGACATGGCAAATAAGAAAGCGGTTTCTCCAAACCATACGGCAGATAATTAAGAGCTAAATAGTTGGGAGTTGAATTCCCATTAATCATCTTAAAAATGTTGACTGTGCATCAATAATTATTATTGTTGTTTGTGTGTAGTGTGGCCTGAGGAGAGCCGTAGTGTGTGGAGTTGTGCAATATGGCATAATCCTTCACACTAATTATATAGAGGAGGAATTAAAGAGTGATTATGATCTGTGCTACTGCTGTTGTTCCCTTTATTTGGTTAAATGCACTCCTTGTTTAATTGATGGTGTCTCTCCCAAAAGGGCTTGTTGATTGGATTAGCACTTACGGTATAATAGCCACAACAAAAAGTGGTTTATGGCAAAAAAAAAAAAATTGCAGTAAGATTTATTGTTGTGAGAGAGCTAACCTTTTTGTTCCACCTACAATAAATTGTTAACTAAGCCTATCATTTTGGGGTTTGGATTATGTGAGTTCAATAAAAGGGTGAATCTATTGGCTCATCTTGTAAAGTGCACTTTTTTTAACAAAAGTGTTTATGGCAGTGTTTTTTAGGCTCTTTTGATCATTCATTTTGTAGCGTAGAATCTCAGCTACAAAATGTGTGATCATGCCCCAAAAACTGATGATTTTTTTAACGCTCTGACCTAGTGAACACCCAACAGATGACTTGAGGTTTTTTTTATATTTTTCGCAATCTAAACTATGACTATATAGTCAGCCCTCGTTAATCCGACACTCAGTTAATCTAGGACCATGTTAATGTGGGAATCTAGACAGCTCGATATACCAAGGAAGAAAGAAGCGGCTTTATCGAGAAGTGGATCTTGACGGCTGACTTAGAGGTGTCCAAGGAATATTGGGTTGAGTAATAGTTGACGAGGACCTTCTCGAAATGATAAAGCATAATATGACGAATATGAGTATGATTATCGACACGCATTTTCAATCAACTAAATAGTCTAAACAAAACGCCAATAGTATGGAAATAGACGCTCGCAAATAAAACGATCGTTAATTATTACTCAACCCAATAATCCGTCCTAGTTTCCTACAACTTTTTTGTATCAAATTAAAGCAAAACGTTTTGCAAATGCCAAATGAAAAAATCTTCAATACATTTCCACTAGTTTTGTGAATAAAATGCTCAGTTGGAGATTTTGAAAAGAAAAAGCATTTCTCTAAACTAATTCCTTTGTCTAATGGGTGGTGGTGATTGATTGAGCTTCCATCAATACAAAACTTTAACCTGATTTTTTTTTCTCTTGAGGTTATTGCCGCCAAATTAACCCCCCATTGTTTGCAGAATCGACGCGCCAAAAACAAGAGACTGCAGGAGGCGGAGGTGGAGAAGGTCAAGTTTGCTCAAGTCAATGCTCTGGCCAACAGCATAGCTTGTGCTAATGGAGGTGGGGCGGCTCCCCCTGGATGTTTCAACTATGTTGCGGCCGCCGCTGCAGCTGCTGCCAGCACACAGTGGTGATCCGGACGTATATATGGCCTATTTCCAGGGGCAATACTTTTTTTTGCGAATATAGTAACTTTTTCACCCAATTTTGCTATTTTCCACCACAATACTGGAGGAAATGTCAGAGATGGGAAGCTAAACAGATTAAGCTTAAAATAGAAAAAAACAAGACCAAAAAGTATTGCCCTTTGGTTTTTTTGCTCCAAAACGGGTTCTAAATTTGCATTCTAACTTTGCCAAAGAGCTACTGACCAATTGATCATTGCTTTCATAGATTGAAATAAACTACGCTTGTTATTTTTGCTTGTTGTTTATTGCCAACTTAGAAATTATCAAATATAAATGCTTTGCAGAAGTTATTGAGTGTGTGAGCATAAGCGCAGGCAGCAGCACAAATTTGCGTCTTTTACATTGCTTCTGTCGCAAAAGAAACAAAGAAGTGAAGAGAAAGTAATAAAAACAGTTGTTGGTGTTTATACAAACATAAAATATGTGTTGCCCCACAATTGATTGGGGTGGATGGCCACCACCATCAATATTGTCTTGTTGTACAAGTGGATATCTTCCTACACCAACTTGAATTTGAAAAAAAAAAGAAGTTGGAAAAAGACAAAGAGATTTTCTCTAAATAAGTTAAAACTACAAAATAAATGATTGCAAAAATTAAAACTACCGTATTTCCTCTAATAGCTCCCCTGGGGGAGTTATTTTTTGGATGCCTTCTTAGGGGGGGGGGGGGGAGTTATTAGAGCAGGGGGAGTTATTTTTTAGTCTGCAAAATTTTCAAGAGAACCACGTCAGCCAAACAAATTTTATCCTCACAAAATGACATTTTCAAACAATTAAAACATGTGAAATTCTGAGTTAAGCCTCGCGTACAATGAGGCGACGGCGACTGGCGATTGGCTGTAGAGATTTGGTGCGTACAATGAGTCGCCAGTCCCCACAGCCACGCACAGTTCGTCGCCACAGCCAATCGCCAGTCGCCGGTCGCCGTCACCTCATTGTACGCGAAGCTTTAGGCCTATTCATTTCATCGAGTTCGAAATATCGACAAGAAGAAAACAAGCGGAACACTTTTCCAAACGCAACCTGATTTACCCACGAAATAAGGTATAATTACTAAGTAATTTTTTTACAAACTGAAAATTTTTGTATAAAAAGACTATTTGCACAAAACAGGGGGGGGGAGTTATTAGAGCAGGGGGAGCTATTAGAGGAAATACGGTATGTGATGCGAAAAAAGTATTTCTGGTGCAAGAAAAAGGATTTTTCGTAATAAATCATGGCTCAAATTGAAATGCCCCGTCAAATTAGTCACTTACCCGGTCAAATATTTTAGACTTGATTATCTCAGCTGCTTTTCAGCAACTTTTTCTAATTTTTTTCAGCATGTATCCTTGGATCTATTTTTTCTAATGCAGTATCAGTTGGCTCAATGTTGCTGGAAAAAGCAGGAGAAAAAGCTATTTGAATGTGTCAAAGGTTCATTTCCCTAAAATACCTTTTTCTACTGCTTTTTCCAGCAACATTGACTAATACTTTAAAGGAAAGATACAGGAATACACCTGAAAAAGTATGATTTTTTTTTTTGAAAAGCAGCTGAGATAATCAATTCTAAAACATTTGACGGGATAAATGATTCATTTGACGGGGCAAACTACCTGCAGCCATAAATTATAATAGAAAATAATAATAACCTCAGCAGTCAAAGCGGGAACAGCTAAATAAGATGCACTGCTTTTAGTACAGAATGTTTTTACTTGTGAAAAAACTGACTGCTTTTGGTGTCAGGATACAAATCTGGCTGCCTTCAAAAAGTGTCTTTATGTAAATGGTGAATACACCTGAAACAATTTACCAGAGGTCAGATTTGCGAGGCACGAAGAATTGGAGAATGTCCTACACCAGAAAATTTATGTTTCATTTTCACACTTGTGAGCAATATCAACAAACCACAACTCCTTTAGTGGTAACTTTGTAGATTCTAAACTAGCAAAAATGGATG
The DNA here is from genome assembly GCA_000981365.1 of Subanguina moxae. Taxonomy (NCBI): domain Eukaryota; kingdom Metazoa; phylum Nematoda; class Chromadorea; order Rhabditida; family Anguinidae; genus Subanguina; species Subanguina moxae. The sequence continues at coordinate 711 of BBSZ01004428.1, read as the reverse complement.
GTTGTGTTAGGTGGCCAAACATTTTTCTAACCTGTTGATTTCGTTCTCAACAGAATTCACTCCACGTTTGGGCATAAAAGCTAGTCCTGAAATATTTTTTGGTGGTAAAATTGACCCTAGTGACGTATACCACCTCCCCCTCATACTTTTTTTTTCAAAATTTTCTAAAAAGAGGTTCTAACCATTCCCCTAAGCAATTCTTATACACTAAAGACGATAAAGAAACTTTTTCACTTTTTTTATCACAGAAAGTTGATTTTTCGGATGTCAAAAATAGAGTTTAAAAAATGGTCGGACCCAGCTGTGGATGGAACTTTTTGGAGTGACGTTATATCGAGGGTTGGCTGTATTTTGCTTTGGGGGACCAAGGTAAGCAACGCCAGGAACTACACTTAGGCATACAACTAAGCCTTAGGCTTAGGTTAGGCCAGCCTAGGTTAGCCGAGAACCACTAAACCTAGGTGAAACAGGGTACACACCGGGTCTTAGCTAACCTACGCTGGCTTTACCTAAGCCCTAAGCTTAGTTGTATTCCTAAGCAGTACCTGGGTCCAAAAAGTACTTCCCAACACTACTTTCCAAAGACCGACTTTCTGTGTCGAGAGAGTGTGGAAATCGTTTTTAGCGTATTAGAATTGCTTAGAAGGGTCTAAAACAACAGGGGGGCCAAGGTATAAAATCGGTACGCATTCTCCGGTAGAGCCAGCAGTT
>BBSZ01004424.1:0-28657 GCA_000981365.1 Subanguina moxae | reverse complement strand
TTTCTTATAATTTCTTTCTAGAATAATTTCTTTCTAGAAGAATGCCGAGCCAAGTGTAAAAATCTTTTAGAAAAGTTGGCGATAAGGCTGTTAAAGCAGACCAAGGACAAATCAACCTCGCACCGTATCCGGTATCCGAAATTTCCGGATATCCGATCCGTATCCGGTATCCGAAATTTTCGGATATCCGATCCGATCCGATATCCGATATCCGAAATTTTCGGATATCCGATCCGATCCGATATCCGAAAAAATCCCGGATAATTTCGGATATTATCCGAAATCGGATATCCGATCCGACAACCCTACAAGGAAGCCTAGTACAAATTTGAACAACACAACGTAGCGGGCTTTCAGTAAATCCCTCGACGTGGTTCATGAAAATTTTTCAATTTACAAGTATTGAATAAATAAAAAAATGGGAGGGGCTGTGACAAGAATATAAGACCAGAGGAAAAAAAAAGCATGGTACTTTTCCTTGCAACGGATATACTTTTTCTTGTATTAGATATATTTTTGCATCACATATACTTATTTCTGCATTAGATGTGGTTTTCAAGGGGTAGATTGTCCAAAGGGAATCATGGTTATTTCCGGAGTGTCCGTGACCGAAGTGGTACAGGATTTGGTTCCAGCCATCCACCAGACCAAACCATGTGGATGTCCACATGGTGTGAATTTTTTTTCTTACTTTCACGCCTTCAAAACCTTTCTTTGTACTAATTAGGGTATTGTAAAGAAGTTTGACAGGGGTGAATCAACGTTTTGTGGGCTAGTTTTCTCAAAATACACTTCAAAATTTACAAGTCTTCTTTAAAAATTTCAGAATTATTATTTTTAATAACCAATTAGGGCATTCTAAAGAAGGTTTTTGCAGGGGTAAAATTACCGTTTTATATGCTATTCTTTAATGTTTTGAAAATTTGAAATTTTCAAAAGCAGGATTTATTTTTTGACTCTCATTCTACATTTGAATGTCTACTTTCTGATATCAGAAAGTTAGAGTTGCGCACACATACATACCTGAGACATAAATCATTCGAAAATGACTCTGGATGCATAGACATGTATGCATACCAGAGCCTCTTTATGCGGTAGGCCCCAGTTAACAAAACTATGTTCAACTTCATACTTGAAGCAAGATACTTTGTGAAGGTGAACCAGCTGAAAGGTGTCCAAGTCACTTTGAAGGAGGTAAACTAGTTGATTTACTAAAACCCCAATCACCAATCACTACTCAACTATTGCATCTCAAAACCACTAACAGGAGACAGGAGCTTTGAAAACTTGAATGCATTTCCGTTGACACTGAAAACAAACACATTCAAAAAGAAAAGCACGAAATCAAAAAGAGATTGCGGTACTTCTTTCGTCTAACCTTTCTTTCGTTTAAATAACACCAGAAATAGGAAAGCTGGAATATCTAAAACGCAAAAACATTGCACATAGAAACCAATATAAAAACATACCTCTTTCAAGGACAAAGACAAGCTCATAATACATACATGATACATACATGCGGTCAAATTCTCGGAGATAATTGCCATGGATGAAACTGCGGTCTGGTTCAACTGTCCAAACAACTACTGTATCGAAACGCAGGGCGCCAAAGATGAATCTGTCTAAAATTGATCTTTAGGTGGTTGTTAACACATCGGGACAAGAGAAGATACGAATCACGGTTGCCTTCACAGCTAGTAGCACTGGTCGCAAGTTTCTACCTCACGTTCTAGTTCAGTTGAAGCGCCCAGTGAAAAGAATCGTTGATAAATTTAAGGGCAAGCTCGTTATCAACTGGCTCGGTCTGGATGAATGAAAGCTCGACGGAGGACTACTTGAGCAAGATCATTAAGAGCACCAGACCTTTTTCCAAAGAACGGGGGGGTTTTTTTCAATTTCAGGCTCTGAAACCATTTTTCTTGTATGAATTAAAGCATTCTAAAGAAGGTTTGACAAGGATGAGATACCGTCTTATAGAACGATTTTCACTTTTTTTTTGAAAAATCGAAAAATAACCTATAAAACGGTAATTCACCCATGTCAAAACTTTTATAAAGCACCCTAATTAGTACAGGAAAAATACAGGAAAAAAAAAGAAAATTAATACAAAAAAATCACACACAACAGAAAATAACTTCTTTATTTTATTTATGATAACTAAAATTGTTCATGAGCAAGTTAAAATAGTGAAGTAAGTGGCAACTGTCGTTTTCTATTTTCTTGCGTAAATTTATCAACTTAATCCTACTGCCAATGCTTAAATAATTCCTCGCTTTCTCTGGAAATAATAACAATAAAACTTATTAATTAAAAATGAAACAAATCTCACTTGTTCGTCCACAGAATAACAATACAGTTCACATTCCTGCTTTGTTCTTGGAGAGCGCCATAGGTTGAAATCGAGTTCAGGACAGTAGGGGAAGATATAAGGCTCGCATTGGTCGGTGTTGCTGAATCTATTCACCTGTAATATAGCTCAAAGATTTTTTTTATTTGACTAATTATTACCCTTCTAAACCAACGATGTACTTTCTGAGCAGGATCTCTTGTGCTGACAGTCACATTCGGGCAGCCATTTACCTACAATTTACCAAATAGTTAAAATTTGAATTTATTTAATTTAAAAGGATTACAATCAGGTCATGCCATAGAATGAAGGGCATTGGATCACACCCTGAAATTCAGTTTATTTTACGAAACAAATGTTCTGAATGAATATTCCTCAAAAACTTTAAGAAAGCTTTTCAAAAAACGCATACCTCTTGCAGGTGAGCCAATAGGACAAGCACACAACTAAAACGAAAAAATGTAATTGCTCGCCAATAATGTATAATGGGAAGGGTTAAGTAATGGGTGAGGGCAAGGGTAATGGTTAAGGAAATTGTAAAAGTTGATTGTAGATTGTAAAACACTTTTTAAAGTGTTTTATTCGAAGAATATTGTGTCATTTTTAAATTTCTTTAGGAGACATGTACCAGTTTGAACGAAACCATGCTGTAAAATTATGTTTTAGCACTTCGGTGCATTCTTTTAAAGTTAAATTCTCAACCAAATTCCCAATAAAATTTAAATCTCTCCCATGCATTGTACACATTCCAATTGGTTTATCTCTTCTCCTGCTCAACAGTAATCATTTCATATGAATTACAATCATACAAAAATGAGCCTTTTTTTTGATGCATGACATTGGGATGTTTGCGCATCGAATGATCGTTTTTCCGACTCCAAGACTGCTAAAAGTTGACACCCTTTTTCCTTCTTCTACAGCCGTCCAATATTATTGGAAACACTGGTGTTACTCTGTTATATGTTGACCGTGTTCTTTCTGCGTTACACCTTGTACACCTACCATACAGTAGATCGACACCTTATTTCAACCCTACGCGTAAAATAAATGTTAAGTATAAATTTTGTGATAAGGCGTAGATGTAACCGTAGGTGTAGGTTTGAAATCAGGTGTGGGCGTTTCTGGAATGATGATATTTCAGTTGTTCCAATCCGTTGGAAAATTTGTATCGATGAGCACTCCGGCTACATCTGTAGAAAAATCTTCTGTGGTAAGCTGTCTTATCGATCCATTAGTGCTAATTGGTTCTTTGCCTGATTTTGAGCTGCGAGTCAAGCCAAGGTGAAGAATTTTTATTCTTATTACCCGTTAATTTAGCTCAATTTAGGTGGTTGATTTTTTCCGAGAAGGATGCTTACAAACGTGCTCAATTCTCGACGTTCACAATACAAAATCGTGACCCAGCTCGGATCTGTTTCCGTTTTAAAACTAAGGTTAATTTCTTGTATTGCATTTTTTTTTCTACAGTCGATAATTTGAGGACCGAAATCTGATGATGTTCACTCCAGGGCATGGATTTCTCGAAGCCGACGAAAGCTGCGAAGTGACCGTCGTAATTGCGGAGCATGAAGGGTGGTTCAAGGATGCTTCGAAATGTGTCGGCAAAATCCACAAGGTGTTACTTGGTAGTATTCTAGTATTTATGTTTCTATTCAGGTGATCGTTGAAAATGTGATCGTGAATCCGAACTTGCAACTTCCAGACGACGTTTCCGTAAGTGTGCTTGTTTACTTATCCTGCATTTTGGTTACCTCTACCAGTGGTAGCGGTGTTTTTGTTTAGAAAAAGAAGGAACTGTGCCGCAGCATTTTCAAATCAACACGAGAAGCACTTACTCAGCGACAGGGAGCTGTAAGCATCTACACCAAGATGAGGATTGTCTTGCCTGACTGCGATTTCTCTCGTAATTTCTAAGAGGGCGAAAAAGAAGCTAATTAATGTACAGCCTAGTTATTCTGATACGTGTGTATAAATCATTGCGCGATAGATAGGGAGCAATAATTCGAATTTTTTTGATGCATGCGATCGGACTTAGGTTCAAAACGGTTTCGCCAATAGTTTTCTGCGAACTAAAAAATAAATAAAAAGTAAAATCATTTTGAAACACTAAATATTAATGCGAAAATTCTTTTCTCCATATTTACGTAGTTACTTTTTTTAAATTTTAACTTAAAACACTACTTTTGAAAAAACTTTTTTTTTTTTGGGAGGGGGGGCGTTTACTTTAGTAGCGCCGAATCTTAAGAATACATACCTGACATCCATTTCTTTCAGTGACAATGGCACAATCCAGTCCAGTACACAACATAGGAGGGCAATTCTCTACAATAAGTTTCCCAAGATCGGCAATAATCTGGCCTTGTCCTTAAAATTATATATTAAAAAAAAGCTCAAGTGATAATCTCTCATCAAATTGTTCTTTTATTTAGTCACATGCCTTCAGATTTATTTCCTTAGCTATTTTTTAAAAATCATCTCTAAACTATTGCACCAACGTCTAGTCCTGGATCTCTTCTTTCAAACGAGATGACAGTTGAATTTAATGTGTTTAAAAAGTTGAAGATTAAGTTGTTTTAGTGAAAATACTTCTTATTTTATTTAAAAACCTTAATCTTCAATCTTTTCTAATCGTATCAGGTTAGTTGGCTCTATACTAGAAGAGGACATTTTTTTTTGCCTTGGTCCCCCCTGTTGTTTTTTCATTACTATATTTTTGTTTATATGGTTCATTGCACTACATATTATTTTACGAGGGGACAAGTAAGGGGCCACTTTCTAAGGGCTCAATCAAAAAAAAAAGAAGATCTTGAACATAGTTTTGTTAACTGCCAGAAATAAAAAAGACCAAAAAAGTGATGAAAAATAATATGTAGTGCAATGAACGGTCCTGATAGGTCTTGGCAAGTTAGTAGGTAAACAGCACCATGTTTTAGTTACTGGAGCTGCGCAAAGAAGAGTCTTGAAATGCATTTATGGTCAAGAGTATCGCTCGGATTCATCTCGCAGGTAAGTCTGTGTGCGCATCTCAACCCCCAGCCTCCAAGCCCCCAGATGAAAAAAACAAGCCCAACAGGCGCAGCTACGCTCGTTAAAATAACATAAAAAATTTTGATACTGTCCCAGTCAAATTTGATGTTTTGAGAACTATAATTTTAACAATTTGACGGGCTAAAAGCAGGATTTGATGAGCTAAACAACTACAGCCACAGTCAGGAATAACAAGTATGTTAAGGCATGTCCTTAAACTTTCTCTAAAAAAATCTTTCAGATATCCTGCTTCAAAAATGAGAGTCATTATCCGTTATTAACAAGTTTTTTTACCAGGGAATTCTGCGTAAAAGCGAAGTTTTTTTTAGAAGATTAAGAGAATTATCGCTCTAGTTGAACGACAATTCAAAAAAAAACTTGAGCGGATATTTTACCATGAGAATCCTGATAATTCTCTATTTTTAGACTAAACATGAGAAATAATAAAGAGAAATTAATTATATAAATAAGAAAGCTAGAAACAATATTAATCAATTTGTTTTTTTAGGTTCGAAAAAACCAAAACCGGTGAAAAAAGTAATGGGAACGCAGAAGCAATTATCTGCATTAAAAAAAACGGGGAGTCAAATTTGTGGACATTTGATTGGATTGCGACAACGAAAGTACCGCAACAATATTTTAATTTCAAGGAAAAAGACTGAAAAAAACAAATTTAACTTACTTTGTGCGTTGACAAACAGATAGGCAAAAGTAGATACTAAAACCACTAATACAACTGGTGATTGGATGCCAAGTCTTCTGTTTGCCATAGTTTGAGTAATTAATTACGAAATGTCGTAATCAGTAGGGTTTTAGATACCTGTAACATTACAATTTAAAGAAACGAATAACAAAAACATGAGGGGTCAAAGCTAAACATGACTACACAACTTAATTTACAGTCGAACCTCGTTAAACTGGCACCCCTAATTCAAAAAAATGTGTTTGTGGCATTGTGTTTTTGACCTATGTTTTGCTGGTGTCTTCTGGGCATGTTATATACCAAAACGTAGCCTAGAATCTAAGCTAAATTTTGGTATATAACATGCCCAGAAGACACCAGCAAAACATAGGTCAAAAACACAATGCCACAAACACTTTTTTTTGAATTAGGGGTGCCAGTTTAACGAGGTTCGACTGTATTCGTTTTTTTCAACTTCGAATTATAGCCAACTCGAATTTTTTTATCAACTCTAATCATAGAAAATTGGGGTAATGCAAAATTTGATTTTTATGATTTGGGAAGAAAAGATTGGCACAACGGAAAGACTCTCGCAAAAAGCGTTTTGATTTTTTTTAATCAACTCCGGTTTTTGCCATTTAGGGGTTCTTTACTTGGAAAATTGTCATCCAGGAATTTTACTGCCAATATTCCTGACTTTTTGTGTTGTTATTACATTATTCTCGAACTTTTTCACCGAACAATGACAGTGAAGTGCACATGAATTCCGCTCGAGTGATTGAAGCTGCGTATTCTAAGAGATGAAACCAGAAATTAAATTTGCAAAACGGTGAACTGCGAGCAGGTAGGATGCTTGTTTCTTTGTTGCAGGTTTTTTAAAGTGGCGGAAAGTTTTAGGGGATGCTTCTCAACAAGTTGTAATTAACGTATCTGGCCTAAATATTGCCTACCGTAAAAAAGGCTGGTTCAACGCGCCAACAGCCCAAAGAAAGGTTGCAAGACCTCCTGAGAGTGGTGTATTAAATTAAGTCAGAAACGAGGGCTACAACAAAAATACATGTCTCTTAAAGTAGGTTTAAAACTAATTTTCCTTCCATCAAGTTGGCGTTTGACTTATATTAGTGTGAACTAACCAATATTTGAATTAGAATCGCCTAAACAATCAACAACACAGGTTATGAAATGCCTGAATTATTTATGTGCGAGTTGATAAAAAAAATTCGAGTTTGAAAAAAAAAAGATTTGATACAGCCGCTTTGTCTTACTCCAGTATATAATACAAAAAATATAATCTTAACTTGTTCCCCTCTGTGGCATGGGTCCCTATTGCTTCTTAGCTTGATATTTGGCTACGAAAAAAAGTCATGATTCATAACCTTCTAAAAATGTCGAAAAGTTTTGAAACATCTTGTATTTTTGTACAAAACAACAAATCATGAAATGAAAAAGTACAAGCTATAAAATTTATTTCTCATCTTCACAAAAGCGAGATTATTAAGCAAGACAAAAAAGCTGTGAAACCAATTATGCCGCAAATAGTAATAATCGTATAAATAAAAGTAAAAGAATTAAGGATGGGAAAAATGAAAGTCGATAGAAAAGGCATCGCACGTATTCTAACCACAATCCAAAGGTGCTGCTGCTTAATCGAAAAGGAATAGAAGACGAAGGATAACAAAAAGCCAATTTATTGTTTAGGATCGTAATTATATTCCTTCTCTTCCTCCCAAAAGGGTGATGAAGGAGAAGAAAAAAAGGTTCTTTCTGATTGCGGTTTGGTGATTCAAAGACTTTTTTGGTTGAGCTCTTTCTTCGAACAAAAAGAAAGGTTTCTATTGCAAATCTCTCTCACAAGAAAAGGGATAGTAGCAGCAGCAACTCAACCACAACTGTTATTAAACAGTTAGGTGCGGTTTACTAAAAGACAGCCTCCAAACAAGTCTTCCCACACATACCTTGCTCCCCACAAAACATCATTATTTTGCTAAACTAACATGAATGGACCAGGTTTTTTTGGAATGGGATGCAAACCCCTTTCTCCAAAAGAAAAACCCACTTTATAGTTTTTACTGCTGCTCTAACTTAGGTTCTTTGAATCCGGGGGCCTTCATAAGGTGCACACCAATCAAAGCTTCCTTACTTGTTGGCAATGATCAAGAGATTTGTACTACGACCCGTAAGCAAATTTTTTTATTCTTCATATAGAGAGAAGATAAGAACAACAGCAGTAGCAAAATCACAGTTCTCATGGCTTAAAATACCAAATTTCTATAAACACATTCCTACAGTCTGCACAGACATACATCATCAATTGAAGCACTTAAATATTTACAACACCGAAATGAGCAATTGAATGGGCTAAAAATCTTTCTTGTTTCTATAAAATTTTTTGAGCAGATTCACTTTTTTCACTTTTTATAGATTGCTTGATCCACCAAAAGTTTCACTGAGAGAGTTGGCTGTGTTTGCGTAGTAGAGGATGAATGCCTTCTTTGTCTGAAAACAAGATATATTAGAGAGCCATTTATAAGAAACAAAGAAATACATTTAAAGGAACATGGTCTACCCTAGTTGAGCACTATGCAATAAGAACTTATGTCTTGGAGACCGACGCATATTTTATTTGTAAGTTTTTGCCGTCACTTACAGGCCAAATTTCTTGCGGAATTAGAGCAAAAAAATACAAAAACGTTCCTCAATTTCTTAAGACATAATTCTTTATGGAGAGTGCCGAACCAGGAGAGCACAGAAATGCATAAAAATTACAGTGATAGATGAGGGGTTGATTCTCGAGCAACTTTCGTCATCAAACTTCAGCCTGAAAATAAAATTGTTGAAACTTATTATTTAAGATTTTAGTTACAATAATTTTGCTCTTACCATTCACCACTTTTCAAATTTTTTACACAAGAGGTATAATGTCCACTATTTAGCCTGCCGTCATGGTTCTAAACAGACAAATAAAACTGGGAATTCCAAAAAAGCACTTACAGTAACAGCATAAAGCGAATAATAGGGATTTTGCATAGGAGCTTTTTCATGCACATAACTTGACATGTCCAACTTAGTGATATCGAAGCCGACCTGAATAAATTTCTGTATGGACAATAGACAATGAACGGTATGATCAAACAATTTCTTGCAAATATTTAAGGTTGTCGGCTCGGTTGGTCAATTTCGGCCGAAAAGTAAACATTTTTTCGGTTTTCTTCGGTTTTCGGTTCTGCTTTTTGGTTCAGTTGGCCGAAAATCTCGGCTGACCGACAACTCTGTAAATATTATATAGACAGTTCACTTTTGTTAATCCGGTACTCTCAATAATTCGGCATTCGGAGCCTGGTCCCTTGGGCTGCCGAGTTATCGAGGGTTAAATATTCTCTATTTGATGAGATCCCGTTTCTAAAAAACTATGTGTTTTCTCTAATTTTTTTCACATCTGTTTTTGAAAAAAGCCCATGAAAAAATTTCAAATTTTGGCCAAATGCCCAAAAGCTAATTGGTGTTCTGTTCTTAGTTATAATTAACAAAAAAGTTGAACATAAACAAGACTTTAACCTCAATCTCATTTTTAATGTATTCGCCACCATCAAGAGAGAATCGCTTCATATGTACAACAAGTATTGGCGGTAACATCCAAATTTTTGTGCTTCTTCCAGCCACTTGCGGAGATTTGCAACGCGGACAATTCCACCTGCTCTGACCATCTAATAGCTACAAAATAAATGATAATGAATAACAAATTAATAATAAATAAAATTATAAGCACGAGGTTTCAAAATCGAAATCTTTATAAAAAGGGTTTCTAATCTGGAAATTTTCCTCGCCGTCTTAGCTTTCTTGTGAGCTATCAATTGCTACAAAATAATCAGAAACTTTCGATTAAAAATTAAGACAAAATCTCGGCTTTTAAATGGTTTTGGTGTACATTGTACACTGTACAATTCAAAAATTTTAAATACCGTATTATCTCTAATAGAACCACACCCCCTTAATTCAAAATTGTGTTTTTGGCATTGTGTTTTCAACCTACTTTTTGGAGACAACTCCCAAGCAAGTTACCACTTAAATTGTAGTTTATAGTTTTAGTTATAAATTGGGTGGTAACTTGCCTAAGACTTGTTTGGAAAAAGTAGGCCAAAAACACAATGCCAAAAATACGATTTTGAATTAGGGGGTGTGGTTCTATTAGAGAGAATACGGTAAGAAGCATACCACGTCAGCGAAATGGCGCTGCAAACACTCGTTTAAATTAGCATATTTCTGGACAGCATGGGAAGGCAACTCAACACTGATCTGACTCATTTCCTCAAAGGTAACACTGGCTGACATGCAGACAGTGCAGCCTATTCTCGAAACTGTTCTCGACTAAAACTATTGATTTTATTGAAAAATTACTGATTAACCCAAATTTACATGGAAAATGTCGTTAATGATGGAGTTTGACAAGAGCCTAAATACTTTTAGCCTTTTGGTACTACAGTCAAACCTCGATATAACGAACCCCTGGGGACCAGCTAAAATGTTCGTTATATCGAAGGTTTCGTTATATCGGGGGTCCGTTATATCAAGATTTGACTGCGTAACAAACCCCTGAGGACCAGGCAAAATGTTCGCTATATCGAGGGTTTCGTTATATCGGGGGTTCGTTATATCGAGGTTTGACTGTACTGTATTATACGCACCCCCCCTGCTGCTTCTCGAGTAATTTTTCTCTCAAGTATAACTGTTTGCGCATCGCAACTCCAAGCCGCCAAGCCCCGGTAAGTGGGCAAAGGTGACTGAGAGTTAGAGATGCGCAAACAGGCTTACCTATGAGATGAATCCGAGCAAGTTTTTGGAGAAATAAATGCATTTCAGGCCTGTTTTGCCATAGTTTAGTGAGAAAACATGGTAAAAGGGCGGAAAAATTGCACAAATGGTTTGCAGAAAAAACTGACTCAAACGCAAAGGACTGGCCCAAAACGACTCGCTTTACCGTTTTTAGGGCACTAAAATATTTAGAGGGATGGTACACGTATTTTGTGGTAGTTATATTTGGGGGGAGGTATAATACAGTATAATACAGTAGAGTCAGCCTCTTGTTTGGTCGTAATTTTCAAATCAATAATTTTTTACAGACCTTTGTCTACGAAGATAATCTTCTGCTTCTTTGATCAAGTTTTGTCCGTTATAGTTTTGCTCAAACGGCCGGCCTTGGTTTATCTAAAAATAGCTAAATTATATAAGTAGCTCAAAACTTTAAAGCACATTACTTTACTAGTGTCTTCGTGGAGCGCGTCAAGCAGAAACATCTGCAATAAAATATAAATTTACCGTAGTTAGTCTACTAATCCCAAACATCCTCTCTTTAAAAAGGTAATTGTGCCATTATAGTTTTAACGGGTGTAACATAAGTTTGGAACGGACTTTCAAAGGCTTATCTTCTACTATTACTATTGCTACATTTCTAGAAGCTTAGTACCATTCGATAGCCCTTGTTCTCCTCTTTCGAATGACATATCACATGTTTATTTCACTCGACAAAATGACCACCATTTGCATCAATACATTCTTCAGTCGTTTTGGAAAGTTGTCAATGGCTCTCTGAATCATTTCTTGTGGAATAGCGTCCCACTCTTTCATGAGAGAAGCCTTCAGCGCAGCAATCGACTTGTGGAGTTTGGAGCACGCTTTTGATTGTAGGTAGGGCCACACAAAATAGTCCATCACAGTCGGATCGGGTGAGTTTGGCCGCCAGTCACCTTTGATAGCAGCATTGTCGCATCATACACCCCCCAAATCACATTTTTTTTTAAATGTTCCTAAACACCCCATATCGACTTAAAATCACCTCAGAAGCTCAAAAAAGACATTATTTTTGAGTTTTGGTCGATAAAAAATCGAGTTTTGAGTACTTGTACACATCAAATTCTCATGACTTTCAAGGGCAAAAAGTGCCTTTATCTGCGTGTGTGCTCACAATTCCGGCATGTGGTTCAACCATGTTCAATAAACTTTTTGACAAATAATATACCATTAGAAAGAGGAGATTCAGGGCTACAAAATGGTATCAACAGATGGTTTCAAAATTGATAAAAGATAAGGCTTTGAAAATCCGTTCCGAACTTATGTTACACCCGTTACTGCAACATTTTTAGTCTCTTTTTGGAGTATGGCCCCTCGTTTTGTAGCCCTATAAAATGATGGGTTATGCTCTAAGAAGATGAAAAAGCAGGAAAAAGACAATGCTACAAGCACATTTTGTTTAAAAAAGACTGTCGGATGACGGAAAGTCATCGATTGCAACATGTAAAGTTTCTTACTTGGAATTCTTGAGCGTCATGTTGACGTCTGTCTGCCAACTCTGGGTTTACTCTGTGCGCAAAGGTGTCCTAAGTTTACTATATTATAAAAATAGACGTGGAATGGGTTTTAATCACAAATACCAAGAAAAAAATTGGGCGAATAGCCGCATATTTTCCAGACCAAACACTAAATTCAAAACTTTGTGTGATTAATTTTCCTCAAAACGTGCTTGCCTATCCATCAAAGCTGCAAAACAACCAGAGATAACGCCCATTGTGCCGAATTTTATATTGCTCCTATAGTTTACAAAAGAAATTATTCAAGAACACACTTTTTACTGAATCACATATTGATGTGTCGACCAACTCTTTTGTTCAAGAACAGATCCGCGAATCCAGGTGTGTTGAACAAAGCTTGTAGGGTGGTGTTCATGAAGCAGGTGTTTTTGAGATTGTATAAGCCAGTATATCCAGCCAACTAAATTGCATGGAAAGTCAGTTTTAGGACTTATCTTTTCTTGTACTAATCAGAGCATCCTAAAAAAGGTTTAGTAGGGGTAAATTACCTTGTTATGGGCTACTTTTTGATTTTTTGAAAAATATGAGAAGCACCTCATAAAACGGTATTTTGACCATGTCAAACCTTCTTTAGTATGATTTTTAGTATGTTCTTTAATATCCCTATTAGTAAAGAAAAGAGGGTTTCAGAGCCTAAAAATGAAAAAAAAAAAAATCACAGCAAGTGGACATCCACTTGGTTGGTGCATGGAGAAACACCGAAACTTGTGAAGGTTTTTTGCAAGACAAACCGAATCAGGGAAAATAAACATCAAAAACCATGACCAACTGTCATTTTACCGTTGATGCAGACCAAACAAAAGGACGAAGTTACATCACATTTGTATGAGTGACCATGTGTTCCGACCTTTCATTATCGTGGCAACAACAGAAAAAAAGAAATATCCAGCAAAAATTACACAAGAAGGATTCAAAAATCGAACTTTCAGCCTGTAAATAGGCATAAAATCCCAATGTTTCGAAACCCCTGTTTCGCGAAACATGCCTCGGGAAAATGTTTCTAGGGAGCGTTTCGCAAAACACTTTTTTTTTTCGCGAAACAAAAAAGTTTCGGATAATGTTTTGCGAAACATATTTCGTTGTTTCGCCGAAGTATAGCGCAGGCTTAAAAAAACTTTTTATCTTTTGGTAAACTTCTTACTCTTCATACCACTATATAGCCGCTACCGTATTAAATTTCCAGTTTACTTCTTTCGTTTCAGATCGCCTTGCCGAAATTTTGTGTACAGTCGAACCTCGTTAAACTGGCACCCCTAATTCAAAAAATGTGTTTGTGGCATTGTGTTTTTGACCTATGTTTTGCTGGTGTCTTCTGGGCATGTTATATACCAAAATTTAGCTTAGATTCTAGGCTACGTTTTGGTATATAACATGCCCAGAAGACACCAGCAAAACATAGGTCAAAAACACAATGCCACAAACACATTTTTTTGAATTAGGGGTGCCAGTTTAACGAGGTTCGACTGTACCACTATTTGATTTTTTTTGGTGTCTGGCATTTGCACATTTCTTCCCGATTTTCGTCTGAACCGTTTCTCAAAAGTGGTTACTCTCTTGCACTCTTCAATAAATCATTCGACATACCTAGCTTGTTCTTTAGGCGTATATTGCATATGAAGACACATGTTTTTAAACAATACCAAGATTATGAGGAAGTGAAAATGGTGAAAATGAATGTTTGGTACTATTCTTTCCTAAACACTCCGCTTTCAAATAAAAAAAGTAGATCTTGTCAAAATATTGACTAAAATTATACAGGGCGAAAGAATTACAGTCGAATTTTTCTACAACAATAACCACAAAAAGTTCAATAAACTCACCGTGCTTCCATGTTTAGACTCATCATCAATATTCTTTACAGCAGCATTGTAAACCTGATAGAAGAGTTGTGGTGCTGGTTTCTCCACTTGGTTGATGTTGTTTAACAATGGCGTTTTCGTGGATCTATCTGGTGTTGGAGGTCGCTGAATCGGAGGTGAGGCAGGGTAGTGTCGAACTGGTTGGTGAGAAACCAGATCTGGATTAGCCACTTTCGCTCCTAAAATCATACTTCAAAAATTTATTATCAAATTTACACAAAATGACTGACCCCCTAGAGTCTGTACCACCGGCAAGCCCCTTTTCATGGTATCCATAGTGTACATAGCAGCAGAAGCAGCACAAGAAGCGAGTATAGGAGTGGGATGAACATTCTCCTTATCTATAGACGACACTTTGTCTGCAATCTGGTCAACAGGGAAAGATGATGGTTTCAAAACCGCTGGTTTGGTTGTCCGATCAATGCTTGGAATAGTTGGCTGAATTGATTTGGATGAAGAAGCAGATCCAGATGGATCTGGAGGGATGAAGGCAGTCTGCTTCCTTTCAGACAGATTTGAGCCACTGATCTTGTAAGAATTGATCTCTGCAAGAGAAACATTTGCAAATAAAATCAACGAATCAAACAAGTCAAAACCTGAGAAATTGGATGATTGTTGAATTGTACGTGGAAGTAAAGTAGGATTGGGGCCAATGTTAATGTTTTCATTGGTTGATAAAGAAGTTGTGCTTTGAGCAGAACCAAAAGCAGTGAAGGTTGTTGTGTCACTATGATGGCTTACAGTTGGCTGAATGGCCTCAAAGCATGTATAGGCGTCTTCTACTTTTGCTGTGGGCGGCGTTGTCTTGAATAGGTTGGAAGCAGGTTTAAGCAGTTCTGGATAGGAAATATCTAGTCCGTTTGCTAAAAATGATATGTTTCAACAACAAAAAAAGATGATTTGCACAAAAAAGATACCTTTCAATGCATCAGCCAACAATGCTCCAAAAGCAGATTCCATGCTTTGCTCTTTCTGATAGTTAACTCCTTCTTTTGTGTAGCAAGAATAAGCCCTGAAACACACCTTTGAAGAAGTTCTCACCATAGAATTGAACAAGAAATGTGTCCCTTTTCTTTAAGTCATAACTCTGACCGTATCTCGAATCGAAAGCGCGTTCTGGGCTACACAAATCAATTGCTGCGCTAAAGGCTTCACTGGTAAAAAAATGGGCCGAAATTCCACAAGAAATGTTTCAAGACGCCGTTGACAATTTCCCAAAACGACTTCGTAAATGTATTGCAGCTGGTGGTGGTCATTTTGAGTGATTGGAAATAAAGTTTTTATATCATTCGAAAGAGGAGAAAAAGGGCTTTCTAACGGTGCTAAACATTGATATTTATGCCTTAAGTATAAAGAAAAAACAAAGTCGTAAACTTTGTTCGCGAACTTTTCAGATACGGCAATTCAAAATCATGTTTTTGGCATTGTTCACTTTTTTTGGACGACCCTTAGGCAAGTCACCACGCAAATTGTAGCTGAAACAATAAGCTACAATTTGGGTGGTAATTTGCCTGAGACTTGTTTAGAAAAAGTTGGTCAAAAACACAATGCTAAAAACACGATTTTGAATTAGGGGGGGGGCCTTCTATTAGAGAAAATACGGTACATAACTCACATGTCCCATCCCTGGAAGCCGTAATTCAAAATCAGGGGTGGACGTTTCAGTCTGTCTCGTAAGTTGTACTGAAAAGAAGGTAATTAAAAGATCACCAAAAACTTCATAAAAAATTAAAATAAACCGTTGTCAAAGCTTCATACAAAACCCTAGTCTTGGATGACTTGGGAAGTTCGGCAAATGGCCTCTTCACCTCGTTAGTGTCACCCATAAGAACCACCAAGTCAAATCGAGAAATGCTTTGCAGAAGCGGACGACCACTTATATCCATTGCACAAGTGAGCATGCTTAAAATACACCTAAAAGAAAAAGTTTGTAGAACCACACACATTTCAACCAGTCCTGTAAATTGTCACCCGGGAACAAGTGCAGAAGCGTCCATTTGAGCCACCGAAATAGCATTAGCAATCCTGGTGTATTCAATCAGCTTAGGCTTTTCTGTTCTATAGTCCAATATGAGAGCTGATGCCTTGTCGTGCTCCACATAGTAAACCAATTGTTGAGCTTTAATGTACAGTTCAAATTCTAAAAATTTTGTGTGATTGTGTGACGATGAAGCAAGCTACATAAAAGGAGATTTTCTCTCCAACGGTATTTTTGCATTGGCTTGGTCACATTTCTCACAGTGAAATGTCAGTTGAGCTGCCTGTCATTTTTTATTATTTTTGTGTGATCACTATTATAAAGTGTCAAGCAGCTAAACTGAAGTGTCAGAGTCAAAAGTGGAAACACTGCGTTTTACTCACGATAATAATTTTTTGTTTTATAGCGTCAAAATTACGATTTTTGTTCGGTGTGGTTTGGCTCTTAACCGTCCATAAACTAAGCTGATATCCCAATCCCAAGGGGCAAGCAAAAATAGTGATCTCAACATTGCATACTGAAGAAATCCTTATCACGAGTTGAACAGGTTGCAAAAACCTGTTCTTAAGTTATAACCGAAAGAAAATTGCGAAATCTTTTAATCATGTGTTGTGTACCATAACTTTCTTTTTATGACATACGAAATTATTGAAACAAGTTGTATATAGGTATACCTTCTGGTTGGTTTTCCACCAGCGAGGAGCGCAACACCGATGGAGCACTTTTAGACACAGCAGAAGTGGATAAAGAACTTTCCACAGCTTCCAAACGGTCTTCTTCTTTCAGTTTGTAGCGAATTTGCAGTTGCTGATTCAAGTCATCCAGGATTCTGATGACTGCATCAGAAAGATCGAAGAAACGAGTTCCATCCTGCAAATTTATTAATAAAATAATCAAATGGAAGCAGTATGAAAACAGCGGCTGACTTCGGTACTTTGGGGTTAATTTTAATAATTGCAAATTTACAAAATACGAACTGCAAATTTTGTAAAATTGGCCCCCTATACTCTGAAACACTTTCTCAAACACAGAGGCTCCAATGCAGCTTGTTTTAAAAGTATTGGAAACTGGGCACTAAAATAGTTTAGGGGGATGGTACACGTATTTTGTGGTAGTTATATTTTGGGGGAGAGGTATAATACAGTGAAGTCAGAAATTGATTTAGGAGTAAAAGAAACGATTTCATCCGTGGAAAAGTGAAATGAAACTACTAGTGAGCTTATTAGTGAGCGGCCGATTGGGGATATTCCAGTTAGGGAGTTTGTTGATCGAAGGTCTTTTCCTTGAGGAATCAGATACGTCTTAAATGGTATAATCCTGAAGCCAGTTTATTTCAGCACTAACACTTAAACTATGGTTGTGTGTTGATTTAAAAAATTCTAATTTATTCATGGCAAATAAAGAATGCCAAAAAGTTGAAACCGGCTTTTGAGAAGTTACGGGGTGTTATAGTTCAGCCAGAAGCAGTAAACCAACTTACCGGACTCTTCTTAAAGTTGATCATATCATTGCTCTGCCTGCTGTTCAGAATCTGACAAATGTCAAAGGCTCTTCTGTATAGTATAAAGGCGCCTTCAGCATTTCCTTCTAAAAGCTGTAGCTTTGCTTTATCAGTAATAGATATCAAGAGAGAAAGGCTTCTGAAGTACAAAAAAGATTAAATAGCAGTACAAATTAATTAACTGAAAAATATGACCCTTGAGGAGGCTGGTTTTTTATTCGATCCACTGTATCACTGTCAAGCCTACACTCGTTTTTCAGCGCTTGAAAGCTGCTGAACTCTAGCGGCTTTTCTTGAATTGTCATGAAGCCTTGCTGATGGGAAGATCAAGCGTTTAAGAAATAGTACCAATCAAACGATTCACTTCATAAACAGGATTTTCCAGCTAAACACAATGCCAATTGCTTCATTTTCTAACAATTTTAAAACAGATTGCTTTGTCAGGAAACTGTTTTCACTGTAAAATATGAGAGTTTCTGTGATAACTGTCAGTGATTCGTGTTCTAAGGATAACTCTCTTGACAAAAGTGGCCCTACTTTAATTGATTTGTTTGAGAAATCTGACCAACTAAGTGCAGTGGAGACTGTGGATTATGCAATTGTGCCAGATGAGTTTGAGCAAATTCGAAATGTGTTGATGAATTGTGTTAGCAAAAGTGATGTGGTCATCACAACGGTAAGCATTTTACAGTCGAACCTCGTTAAACTGGCACCCCTAATTCAAAAAAATGTGTTTGTGGCATTGTGTTTTTGACCTATGTTTTGCTGGTGTCTTCTGGGCATGTTATATACCGAAATTCAGCTTAGATTCTAGGCTACGTTTTGGTATATAACATGCCCAGAAGACACCAGCAAAACATAGGTCAAAAACACAATGCCACAAACACATTTTTTTGAATTAGGGGTGCCAGTTTAACGAGGTTCGACTGTATTCAGCTTTGAGGAATGACCATCTCGGGCCAAAATACAGTTCTGAAAAGTGGTCTAAATCTATTTCAACCCGTTCAAGTGAGTTATCCTACACTTAGCAGAAATTAGAACGACTCTTTTTCCAAGCGCAAAACTAAATGGATGACCACTTGGTGTGAATTTTTTTGTACTAATTAGAGCATATTAGAGCAAATACAAATATCTGCTTTTTCCTGCCTCTTTCGGCAAAGCTTTTTGCCTTACATTCTGCTTTTTAGAACCAAAATTCTACTTCTGCTAATTTTTTTTTTGTTTTGGTTTTTATGCTGCTACAACTTTAAATCTGGCCACCCTGATCAAGACTTATTTCAAGTGGTTTTCAACAACTTCAAATAATAACCTTATTAGATGCATAACTAAAAAGTAAACACTAGTAATCTACGTCAGATTTTCAACCCAAAAAAGTATTTTCTTCAAGTTAAAGGTGCTTTAATAAGAAAATAAGTGATAAACACTTTTTTAACTGACATTAAAAGGGTGTGCTTCTACTCCTTCTAGAATTTTGATTAGGGAGGAACTGGACTTTCTGGGCGAGATGTGACACCTGAAGCAACCAAGAGTGTAATTGAACGAGAGTGTTTCGGCATTGTTACAGCTATTTTGGTAAATAATGCTTCCGCTAAAAAATTATCTATAAATTTGGTTAACCTTTCAGATGAAAGGACTGCAAAAAACTCCGATGGCTGCACTTTCTCGATTGACCGCAGGTGTGCACTTTTATAATATTATTTAAGCATTCAAAGTGGCCTGAGATAATTTACAGGCACACTTGGTCGGTGTCTTATTATCAACCTACCCGGAAGTCAAAAAGCAGTTCAAGAAGGATTCGAGGTCTGCTATTTGAGTTATACAAAATTCCGAGATATAGTGCAATAGGGAGTCTCTATTGAAGACACAGAAACTAAGACTGAACAGTCATGGGATTTTTTCACTCTCGTTTACTCATATTTTCAAGAGTCGAATCATAATGCAACATAGAATCTTGTACAACATATTAAACAATATAAAATGATAGTCGACCCTCGACAATCCGACCCCTAAAAATGCCCAATTTTGAACTGGATATAGGTAACTTAAGGTAAAACACACCCCGACAATCCGACCCCCAAAGCTCGTTCCTATGGAGCAAGGCTGCAGGCGGGTTTTATTTTTTCAAACCAGAATTTTGGTTTGGTATACAGTCAAACCTCATGGTATACGGTCAAACCTCAATATAAAGTCCTGTGACATTGGCTTATTTCGTTAGCGAATAGTCAATATTATTAATGTTGACTCTATATAGTTACTCTTAGGGCCGATCCCGAGGGAATAACTATATCAAGGTTTGACTGTATTGCATTAGGACTGAAGATTGGCAAGGCCGAGGTCAGCACCGCAATCTTTATTGGGCCGTATCACCACATCTCCACCTAAAAATTTTTTAGTTTCAAAACTAAAATTCCAAAAAAAAGTTAAATTTTTGGACTATTAGTACTAATGAAAGCTATTCTAGGTAATTGAAGCGCTACTTCCTCACGCAGTGGCATTGTTACAAGAGAATGTAGGTCAAATCAAAGAAGTCCACAAAACAATTCAGAAGTGAACTAGCAATTAGATAAAGGCATTTCGTGATATTCCATGCAATGTGTGCAAAAGCGCAAAATGACGGTCTATATCTCGATTTTTGACAAAAGAAGTGCATGTTTTGGTGTTCATTATTGCAGTCTAGTTTTGTGAATTCTATCATATCCAATCTACAGATTTCCTAAAATCTTTTTAAATATTGAAATGGATTTGATGAACCCTAATTTCCTCATTCCAAGTTCTCCCAAAACACACGAGAAATTTGTTTTTTCGACATGTTAGCATTTAAAGCATACAAAAAACATGTTTTAGTGTGTGGTTGGAAGATCTTTTTAACCAAAGCCTAGGAAACCAAGGCAATCAAGTCTGGAAGGTAGTGGGAAACTCGATATATGTCAATGAAAGGTAAATTTTGGACTGGTATACATACTGTTTTATACAACAAATGTTACCATAAAGTGATTTATCGATCTGCACTCCCAAAGAGAGGGAGCCCCAAGCTTCTGAAGAGAGCGTAGGGGGTTTAGGCATTGAGATGCATACACAGACTTAACTACGAGATGAGTCCCAGCAAGACTTTTGGTCATGCTTGCATCAAAAGTATCTTAATGCACAGTTAAAGATGAAAGATGTTTAATTAGGTATTCAGATACCTTGGGAGGACTTGGACTAAGAAAACCTTACCTAGAGCTCGAAAAACTGGATTGCAATATCAAAAGTTGTATTTACTCCGCTAAAAATTTGAGACATAAGCCTGCAAAGTCTTTCTATGGTCCGCTTTTGCCCAAACTTATTTTCTGTTTTGACGTGTGGTAACAAAAGTGATATTTGTTACCTAAGTGACTAAAAAGATATGCACCAAAAATTCCACAAAATTGATTACCAGTCTAACATGTAGATGTTTATTACATTTATTTACAATAATTCAAACAAATTAGACTCCAAAAACCTGCATTTGAGTGACAAAAAAGTGAAGAAGACGAATGTCCCTGTAGCTGAGCTGGCCGAATCCAATAGCTTTGTGGCTACAACAGTCGGAAACTTGTGAGTGCTGCAATCAAAGTTGTTTTTAGCCCTGGTATTAATCAATCTCTTTGGCCAATCCACCAAATTTTCACTTACCTGAGAAGATTTAATTGATTGTCTGGGCAACAAAAAAGAAAGTGCCTTCTGGCGCCGAGAAAAGAGGCTTCTTAAACTAGTGCCAACAAATAGATGGTGTCCATTCTAAATGATTTAGTTTTATTTATTTTGGTCTTATTTGAAGTGCCTGATCTATTGGATCCCAAATAGAGGCACCCATTTGTTGGCCGCATTTCAGCAAGGCTTTTCCTGTGTACTTGGGCACTAGCCAATTGGTGGCCAAGCACTTTTGGTTGTGAACTATGACGTGGATGGCTTCTTTTGAGAGGACTATGCCTGACTCCAGACAGAAAGTATTGCTTTCAGCGAATGGGAACAGGAAGGAGAAGGGAGCTCTGCAAAGGTATGTTTATTTTTACCGTTAGAATCAACTTCTTCACTAAACTAAAACCGTGGATCCAAATATAGTATTTGGCATGTGTCTGTCCGATACGCTTTTTTTTTTAAATTAGCGCAAAAAAAATTTTGCTTTTGGAGACCGTTTTGTTCAACTTTTTGTAAGGAACTCGGTTTTACGATCTCATAAAGGCACAACTACATTTCAAGGGCTATCGAATGAGCATAAACTTCTATATACGAAAAAGAGTTTAAGCGGTCGAAGTGCTGTCCACAAGCCGAGTGATTGGAATTTCAAAAAAAAAACAGCTTTTTGCTTTTGGAGACTACTTTTCCCAAATTTTTGCAAAAAACTTTTAATTTTATGGTTTTAATATCTTATAAAGATTGCAAGCACACAGAAGAAGATGGCGGACACGGAGTCCACGGCGAGGGCAAGTAAAAAGACCAAGGTTGAGGCGATGACACACAAGAAAACGGAGGCCAATTATGTCCACAAGTACGGATGCCAGTGTAAATGAGACTAAGGGCACTGAGGCAATCAATAGGCATTCCTATGAAACCAAACAATATTTCAATGTATTTGAAATTTGTTATACAGTCGAACCTCGTTAAACTGGCACCCCTACTTCAAAAAAGTGTGTTTGTGGCATTGTGTTTTTGACCTATGTTTTGCTGGTGTCTTCTGGGCATGTTATATACCAAAATTTAGCTTAGATTTTAGGCTACGTTTTGGTATATAACATGCCCAGAAGACACCAGCAAAACATAGGTCAAAAACACAATGCCACAAACACATTTTTTTGAATTAGGGGTGCCAGTTTAACGAGGTTCGACTGTAATTATATCGTTTTGAAAACTGTGTTCATTGCAAGAAGATCCATATGTTTCACTATAATTTATCCTCCATGAAGTGGTTAAAAAACAAAAATGTTGTATTTAATGATTCTTTGACCCCCTCCAAAAACTTTTTAAAAAAGTTAACATGAGTCGATAAAAAGAGGATTCACGGCATAGTCATCAGTTGTGCGCCAGAGGCTCCAATGCAGCTAGTTAATAAGTAACTTAATATTCATAATTAACACGTTGATGTGCAGGAATCAAAAATGAGTGATATGAAGCTAAAAGTGAGATATTGCAGCTTCCCATACCCAATTGATAAGTGAAAGTGGTCTTCGTTCTTTAATACGAGAAGTCCTGACTGTAAGACCAGCTCATTCCGGTGCACAATTTAACGGAGAATCCGAATTCGCAAACCTTTTTTTAATAAGGCCGCTAAAAATTGAGATAGCGACCTTTTTCCGAGTGATGAAAAAGTGACTTGAGTGTGATCTTGAGTGCTAGCTTTCAAAATTTGCAACAGCTGGTAAAAGATAACGGTATTAAAAATTTGGATGAAAAATCATGTTTGTCCGTTAAATAAAAAGTCGATTATGGGGAAGGGATCGCGCTCGACGTCCGTTAAATCGGGGGTCTGTTAAATCGATCGTCATTCTTAGTGAATTTCATTGAAAACCAACCAAACCGAATTGGATCGTCCGTTAAATCGAGCTTTCCCTTAAATCGGGGGTCCGTTAAGTCGAACGTCGACTGTACTTACTTTTCCTATATCTCCTAATAAGATAATTTAGTGTTATGGAGACAATCAAACTATACATCAAAAATTCAACAAACTATGAGCTTACTTGACATTTTCCAGTCTTCCTAAAATAGTTGGTCCTTTCGCTTTGGCAATGAGCAGTAGCAGGTTATCAACAACCAAATAGCTTTGCTCGTTTACAAAAGCAGTCCATTGAGTGGTTGTTTTAGCAGACACTATTGGTCGGGACTGGACAAAGTGCAGAACTCGGAGGAAAAAAGCCCACTGTGCAGAATTTAAATCCTCAATTAAAAATATGTTCATAGAATCTAAATAAAAAATTTAACCAAAAATAAATATAAAAAAAAAACCTCCCAACCGGAAAGCTTTTCCAACAAAGCAAGCGAATTGGTGAAGAACAATGTCTCATTACATTTACTAGCATAAGTATCACTGATCTAATTAGTTTTCATGATTACCGTAAATACAGTCGAACCTCGTTAAACTGGCACCCCTAATTCAAAAAAATGTGTTTGTGGCATTGTGTTTTTGACCTATGTTTTGCTGGTGTCTTCTGGGCATGTTATATACCAAAACGTAGCCTAGAATCTAAGCTAAATTTTGGTATATAACATGCCCAGAAGACACCAGCAAAACATAGGTCAAAAACACAATGCCACAAACACATTTTTTTTTGAATTAGGGGTGCCAGTTTAACGAGGTTCGACTGTACTCTATTAGACGGACATCACCTTGTTAGAAAAAAAGGACTTTGTGGCAGTGTTTTTACTGAAATTCCTTTTGTAGCACCACCGCTAATGGTCTTTTTCTGATGTTAGGAAATTAAAATTTCGAAAGGACGTGGGTTGTGCTACAAAAAATATGAAATAATCTCACAAGGGAATTACCCGAAGTATGTTTTTAACGCGACAAGGCGAATCCTTTTTTTATAGTGTATTCTTGTAGAGCATACCCAGGCTACTTATGGAAACGGTTGCTTCAAATCCATGTGATAGCGACAAATTTGAGAAATAACTATAGGTTAACCCAAAGCTGAAAATCAGAACTAAAAAGAAGATTACCCTAAGCCAGTGTAAGAAGAAGTAAGCTCAAGGCTTTTCTTAAATTTGTCATTATCACTGGGAGTCGAAGCAAATGCTTCCATAAGTAGCCCGGGTATGCTCTACACTATAAAAAAGAAATCGCTTCACCGCATTAAAAACAGACCTTGGGTACTTCCCTTGTCTGTAAAATCATGATGCCATATACTCTTTTTTGAGCAATGTGCTCTCCGTCTAATATTTAAAGAAGAAAATAGGAAAATGAGCTTACCGCCAGAAGGTATTTGTATTGTTTTTGAGTGGTTGGTTGTAGCAGCACCACACACCTCAACCAAACTGTTAATTTTATTTGTTGGGTTGAGTTGTCATCATGTATTGCCAGCTCTTCTACATTCAAATGGGTGTGCAACTCAGTGTCTGATTTATTTTCAATGTTCAGGCAAATGCCCAACAAAAAGCCGAGAAAAACTCCAAAAAGAAGAGGAAAAAAGCGATGGGATTGACACGTCCAATGGCTACTTCTTAGCCGCTGCAACAAAGCGGCCAACACAACTGACCAACTTATTTGCATATATACATCTCTCAACAAAGAAAAAAAAATCAATATTTTAGATAATGAGTGTGTGTGAAAGAGAAATTGCGCTCTACTCCAAACAAAGTAGGCAGTACACCTGCCAAGGAGACAAGAAACCAGCAGAAAAGTTTTGTAGGAGAGATAGCAAAAAGACCGTGTGTCTTTGGTAGTCTCTTACGTATTATCTCTATTCTCTTACATTTTATTTCTTCAAATTATATATCTTCTAGCTAGATTTTACTAAAATTCATTAAAGACTCTTTTTGTCATTTACAGTGAGAAAAAGATGCCAAATTACTAAGCCTTCAAGTGTCCCTTTCCATAGTTTTGGGACGAAGTGTATGTCAAAGGTGATGCACTCATTCTTCCAGAAGAACTTGCTGTTTGAAACGCGTGTCCTTCTTTTCCTTGTGTTTCTCCATTTCCAGTGTGTTGGCCAACATCTCTTGTTTGTCCCAATTGTTTCTGTCTTCTTTGGAAATATCTCGCATGGCGCCCAACATTTCGGTTTGAAAATGATTTCGTTTACTATCAGATAATTTCCCTAATTTTCAATTTTCCAACAAATAGAGCATCAAAGCTGTTCTCTTGCTCAGAAATTCACCGAGAACACATTGCAACTATTTCAGGTTAAAATACATGAGAGAGAAAATATTTAAGTATATTTATCAAAAGTAGTTCCGAAATTCAAGTTTGCGAGTATTTTAATTAGTTACTATTACAGTCGAACCTCGTTAAACTGGCACCCCTAATTCAAAAAAATGTGTTTGTGGCATCGTGTTTTTGACCTATGTTTTGCTGGTGTCTTCTGGGCATGTTATATACCAAAACGTAGCCTAGAATCTAAGCTAAATTTTGGTATATAACATGCCCAGAAGACACCGGCAAAACATAGGTCAAAAACACAATGCCACAAACACATTTTTTTGAATTAGGGGTGCCAGTTTAACGAGGTTCGACTGTAAAACAATATTTTTGCAAGAGTCTGAAATACCATCTTGTCAAGCATAAACAATTATTCTTAAAAGTTATTACAGTTAAGATCAAGGTTAAATTGTATTTAATATATCTATATGATTGAGTGCCACTTAAAAAATGTTTCCTTTGAGTATTTGATGCTAAAACGCATGAAAAGTAGTTAAAACCTATTTTTGGAAGAGTTCATATAAAACAATTCGGCCAAGACTAAATCAGGAAAAGGTTGATAGGAGTTCTTGAGCTGGAAAAGATTTAAATTTCGTAACCATTTTATGTGAATAAACTTTATTATTTTCCCTGTCATGTATTTTAGATCTGGAATAGATGAATTTGTTCTGCCTAAAATTCTAACCTCGAAAACTAATTTAGCATTCTCCGTGTTGCAGAGATCTGTTAGAAAATAAAGCAAAAATTTAAATCAGCGCTTCTTTTATTTTGAGCTAGCCAAATAGGCAGAATATTATCAAGAATCTAAATCTGAAAAAATAATTTCGAGAAGTGGTTAACTCACCAATACATGACTAAAGTTAAATTACCCACATTCAGGAACATCTCCATAGCAATATTTCGGTAAGTAAGCCCCATTTTGAAATTCTTTTTTCATATTTAGATTACTAAAGATATTTTGGGTGTACACTATAATTTACGAGAAAATTTGTTACGAGGTACATTTGTTACGCCACAACAATTTTCATTTTTGAAAGAATTTCTTTATTCTGAGGCACCCCGGTAGGCAAAAAAACCTCAGGAATCCAAATCTGAAAACAGAATTTCAAGAAGAAGCTCGGTTGCTGAGATATGATCATAGCCAGCCGCAAACTTTAAATTCTGTTTTCAGATTTGGATTCCTGAAGTCTTTTTGCCTACTGTGCTGCCTCAGAATGGAAAAATTCTTTCAAAAATGAGTACTGTAAATAAATACAGTCGAACCTCGTTAAACTGGCACCCCTAATTCAAAAAAATGTGTTTGTGGCATTGTGTTTTTGACCTATGTTTTGCCGGTGTCTTCTGGGCATGTTATATACCAAAACGTAGCCTAGAATCTAAACTAAATTTTGGTATATAACATGCCCAGAAGACACCAGCAAAACATAGGTCAAAAACACAATGCCACAAACACATTTTTTTGAATTAGGGGTGCCAGTTTAACGAGGTTCGACTGTACATGCAAATTGTTGTGGCGTAACAAAGTGACCGCGTAACAAATGTACTTCGAAAAAAATTTTCGCGTAAATTATAGTGTACAGCCGATATTTCGACTACCCGGATGACTCGCAACAAAAAAGAATCTTTGCAAAAATTAGTATTATTACTTAAAAACATAAAAAATTTTGCAAAACCCTCCATAAAGCGTCTTTTTACTGGCATTTGGCCCTATCATCATCTTTAAACACAAGCTTACAATATTTTCAGTAGTGATGGGGTCGATGTTGAAGTATTCCTTTTGAATAGACGTCCAAGTATCAACACGCAGGGGTTCAGCATGTTCTTCACTCAGGTCAATTCGCTCCAACAAAAAGGCTTTTGCCTTTAGGGCCGGCAAATAGACATTGCAGTACTTGACAACGGTGCCCCACTCAAAGTTGCACTTGTTGCACAACCAACGAGCACAGTTGATGCTCAAACCCATTTTCTAAAGAAAAATTGATTAAAAAATACTTTATTTGAATCAAAATCAAGAATTTACAGTGGGTCTTTTGTGGACTTCGTTGCGAGAAATCTTCCAGATGTCTGTAAATTATTTGAACTGCTTTCAGTAATAAATTTTTGTATGTGTTCACCTTTATTGCAACATACATAGAAGGAGGCGGCCACCGAGCGAATATCCATGCTTTCTGTAATTAGCTGGTTGCAGTTCTGGCATTTGAGGTTGTATCTGCAAAGGCGGGGAATTTTTATTTTGCAAAGCGTATGATATTAAAAAGAAAATTCATTCACAGAAATGTTTGACTTTTCTTGTGCATAAATATTGGTAGAAAACACGAATCTACAAGTTTGACGTTTACCATGAAAGCCTTGGAAGTGGGTCAGTGAGAAATGTAGTATAATCTAGTCATCCTTTTATTTATAAGATCAAGGCATTTGACCACTCAAACGATAGCCAAGTTAACGAGATGAGTGTTCAAACGTCCCGACTTGATGAATGAAAGTGAAAATTATTTAGTAAAAGCTAAGACTACTACGTACTTTCTCATCTGCAATCGCTTGTAGAGCTTCTCCTTTTCACTATTCTTTCTCTGCTTGGCTTGAATAAGCTCTTTAGTTTTGTCAGCAATCTGAAACAAAATAGTGGTGTTTAACAAATGGATTACCATTAAATAAAACATCGACCATTTTTCTCAATGCATCATCTGTCTGACCCTGCAAATCGCGAAGGCATTCCATCATCATCTGCTCTTTCCGCATATTTTCGTATTCCTGGTGCTCCAATCCACTATCCAACGCAAGAAGAATGGCACGACTGAAAGAGTCAAATACATCATTATATGTATCCGAGAAGTAAAAAATTATACACATTCAGGAATATTTCTATCGGATGAGGCAAAAGTTTGTACGATAATTTAAACCTTATTTTTTAATGATGAAACGTACTCTTTCCCACAAAATGTTTGGTACCATTTTAAAGAGTAGACAAAAAGCTTTTAAACGGTGTATAACTTTATTTCAACAAATGATCAAAATGGCCACCTTCGGCCGC